>VWZD01000005.1:86155-97067 GCA_013396695.1 Sakesphorus luctuosus | reverse complement strand
CGCCCGTCACGTGGCGGCGGGAGGGAGAAGGGGCGGGGGCGGTGGGACCCCCGTGAGGAGCCGGTCCCGGCCCGGGGCACCGCACAGGCACGGGGGGCAGGCGGGCTGCTGGGGGCACTGCCGCGGTGCCCCTGCGGGCATACCCCTGCCAACGTACCCCTGCGGACAAACCCATGCCGCCGTACCCCTGCGGGCAAACCCCTGCCACGGTGCCCTTGCGGGCATACTCCTGTCGACATACCCCTGCCGCCGTGCCTCTGCCCGCCCCGCGCCCCGCAGCGGGCACTGATGAAAGGNCGGGACAGCGGGTGGGCTCGGCAGGGACACCGACACCCCGTGTGGTGTGGCGGGACAGCGGGTGGGATCGGCAGGGACACCGGCACCCCGTGTGGTGTGGCGAGGCAGCGGGTGGGCTCGGCAGGGGTACCGGCAGCTTGTGGGCTCGCCCGGACTCCGCCAAGCCGAGGAGAGGGTCAAGCAGAGGGGCTGCGTTGGAACGTGAGACCTGCCCGCTCAACCGCCAAGCTAATTTCCGATACCCGAGGAAAAGGGGGGAAAAAGTTCTTCCTGAACCTAAGGTTCTAATGTTTCAAGCTTCTGCTAACTGTATTTCCCAAACGGAGCCGGGTGCGCGTTTTCCTCCTCAGCCGGAGGTAGTAGGTGTAATTGCACCTTCTGACGAATCTATAATAGCTGGCCAGACTGCAGAATGATTGCAGGAAAAGGTCCAAATGCACAGCTACTCTGAGATATCTCCGAGGATCCAAAGAGCGAGATCAGCCTGCAAGTCAGACAGCCCGCAGGAATCTGATGGTCACCAAAGACTGGCTGTGTGCCCTGTGAGATGGAGGAATCAGACCTGTGGCTGGCATTCATAATTTCAAATGAACTCTGTGCAATTACCTTTGAATACGAAGTACTAGTATAGTGGAATTAGATTCTATATACAAGTATATGAAGTTTAACAGTAGTTCTAGCAAAATAAGCACAACCTCCAGAATAGCTAGTCACATTTGTCACCATTCACTCTGAAACAGCACAGTGAACATTTACTTGTGGGATCCTTTTACAGTCGCTGGGTAAATTAATGTAGCAATGGTTCGGGGAGTAGCAGAGTATATCATTGCATTGAAAACCGGAGCTATAAAACCAGTGCTCCTTGGGAATAGGGGCATTGAGCGAGAGAAACGCTTTATTCTGGAATACATCTCCAACCTGCTCCCCCGGGTTAATTGCTCATACGGAGGGCGCCATCCTGTGTTGGCGCGCTGGGGGAGCGCTCGGGGCGTGCAGGGATGCTGAGTGTCCCGGGACACGCGGGAAGCCAGTTACCGCCTTCCTCTTCATCCTGTGTGTCTGGGCAATTACCGCTTTGGTGGGTACGTCTGGGTACGTCTACTTAATCAAAATAGGTATTTCTAATATTGAGAAGAGCATTTTTTTATTAATATTCCATAGTTCCTGCTTCAGCATCAGATCATTATATGCGATGATCACACGGATAAACCACATTCACCAAGCGAGCCCTGCAGCAGAGGCAGCCAGGTGTACTTCAGTCATATCGTCTGTCTCCGTGGACAGACACTGAGGGGGCTTCTGCTCACCCTTTTCTGCAGACTCAGTGGTACGTCCTGGGACAGTCTATCCTTTCAAAAGGACAGACTGTGAAGAGACCTTTTTTTCCACATTCTGCATCAGGACCAAATAACCTTTTGAACAGACAGACACATCACCACAGCTAATTGCCTCATAGCTATGGTATCCTCTAGGGATTTGGGAGACATGCCTTCAAATCAGACCCTGCCTGAATCAGACTGGGGAATGTTCATATTGCTGTCTGAGCTGGGGACTATTCTGGTGTCAAAGATTGGTCTCTTCATGGCTGGACCTGCTCCACTTTGTATAGCTGAATAAATACTCATCAAGCTAAAAAGAAAGACAGCTCATCACTGTCTGGTTAGAGCCCTCACATGGTTTCAACTCCCTGCTCTAAATCCAGTAAAGGAAAGCAAAGATATATGGGCTCTGCAAAACCTAGCTGCTTGCTCAGACCAGCAAGTTATTTATTCCCTGTCCCAGACAACTTGCCTAAGCCCACTGGTGTATATATACCAGTCAAAACTGGTATATTACCAGGAAAAGCTTTGGATCATTTTAAAAAAATTCCTGACTGTCTGTGATTAGAATTTCTGACATAATTCCCAGTAGACTTACCTGTTTTGCCTGATTGTATAATCAGTATTTCAGAGTGAGCCTCATTCAGATAAAAATAGTGACCTTATTTGGTGACCTTTATTTTTATTTCCTCAGCTCAAATATTATCTATATACATTGTTATGAATTGCAACATTTTAGAAGAGAAATTTGCATGGGAAGTTGTACACAGACTCTTAGTATGAATTTTTCTTTGCTGCAATTAGAAGTCTTTGTAGGAGGGATACTAATTTTCCTGTGAATTCTGGGAATATGTATGAATCATTTGGGCAACTATATCTCAGAAGTTCTGGACAGGATTACGGTTTTTTTGAGCACAGAACATGCTACTCTGTATCTTAATCAGTTTCTTAGTCTTTGCTGACCATGGAAGTAGGTAGCTAAAGCAGTCTTGACTTTAGGCCTTTGAATCCTTTAGTATGCCAGTTGACAATTTATAAGATTGGCAAGCATACTATTTTATTTAAATAAATACTCATATTGGGCTCAAATTTAGCATTAGGAGATGTATTCAGAGGTATTTGGGGTTAGTTCCAGTAACCTTAACTGAAATAAATATAGAAGAAAAAGCAGCAAGTCTTTGGTGAACAGCCTGTTTCTGTAAGATGAGGTTCTTGTTACCTGCATGTTTGGGTACACATGCTTGAAAGTGTTTTTATTTTGTTTTAGTTTTTTTTCAAGGCAGTATTCTTACCTGGTCAATGAAGATCTGAAGACAGTAACCTATTGTATTTAGAAATATCTCAGCAGTGTTTGAGGAGGGAATAACCCTTTTTAAAAATTACATGTAAAATTATGTTACAGATTACATAAATGCACTTCTTAAAATGCTTTGGTTGACCATATAGTTGTAAAAATAATACTTTATGAACTTGGATTTATATGTGCTATAGTTCTGTGGTTTATCTGTGCTTGTAAGGAGAAAACCTCTGGATGTGCATAAGGGCTTCATTTTTAGTCCCCTGAAATAAAAGATTGTAGGGATGCTTCAAGATAGTGATGCTGTTGGGATCCAGTGTCTTTCACTTGCTTTTCTTTTTAAGAACGCTGTATTGCTTGTAAATATCTCCCCTCCAGGAAAAGATCTAAAAACATGTCTAGAAATAACCCTGGGCCATGAGTTGGATTGTGCCTGGCACATCGTATTTCAGAAGAAGAACGCATATCAAAGTGTACTTTGAGTTGGAAAATGCACCTCTTTTGAATTGAGCTGTCCTTGATGGCCCTCTAAAACAAAATTCGCAGCGATGCATTTGGCTTCAAATATGGCTTTGAGACTACTTCTACCCAGCAATGCGGATATTGCCAAGAATGTCTTCATTTAAATAAGAAAAGCCTTGCCAAAGGCAGGGTGGTAGACCTTCCTTTTCCAGGATGCTCCCTGAAAGCAGCTGTATGTGTTATGCTGATAGGGGGCTTATCCTCACCCAAGCTTCCTTGACCAACCCACTTATTTTAGTATAAAATTTGGAAATAAAACTGAAAAAGTCATATAACCTTGGCATCCTCTACCATGTCCAGACCAGTTTCCTCACTGGTAGGACACAGATGAGACAGAGCAGAGAGATCAGAGAATATGAACGTGGTGAGAGTAGTACTCAAAGCTTGCACAAAATGTAGGAGGGATGGACACTAAGAAGGATAAGTTTAAATAACTGTCTCTTAAATCTGAGATGAGGAATCTTAGACTAATTAATCCCTATAGCAGAGTAGGTGTTGGCCTCAAATTTTGCAGGCAAAGAAGACGAAACTGGTCCTATCCTCATTAAGATTAAAGTAGAAAGGATAGGAAAAGAACAGTAAAGTTCCACACAAGAACAGCAACAATAGTAAGCAGAAAAGAAGAGATAAATCAGATGAGGGAGTTGTTTTATTTCAGATATTTTACTGCTTTGTCTATTTCCAGCTTTCCAAGTCAAGAGATAGATACCAGAAAAATTAGGTCAGTAGGCATAGCATTTCCCAGCTATATGCATTATAGTTTCTCTGTTTATTCTCATTTTGTTATTTTTCTATTTCCATAGAAAGTTGTTCATAAGATCTGAACAATCTGTAAGACTTAGAGAGAACAAAGCTGAGACAAATTATACAGTATGTGGAAAATGTGTATGGAAAATCTCTATGAAAAAAATTGGCAAATGGTATTCCTCATAGATTAGTGTACACAGAAACATATAAAAGCTGTGCAGAAAATCTTAGCAAATGCATAAGAATTCAGTTATTTTGATTTTAGAATGAAAAATCTGGACTTAACGCACAGGAAGAGTTGGCTATTACCATGCGGCATTTTGCAGTCTGGCACACAGCTCCAGGAATGATACTTCTAGAGCAGAATTAGGTATCTTGGTCTCAGGTGCCTCAGTGACTTGCTTAGTTTCTGAATTAAAGAGGAATTAAGGCAGTGATACTGATGAGCCTCACAGACTGCTCATCTAGCATCTGCTCAACTATGTGGTAATTCCCCTTTTCTTGGTATGCTTTATATAAAAATGTGGACACATACATGAATGTCAGAGATTGTAAAATTGGATCATGAAATGAGCACAGATTTATTTTGAATGGAAAGAATTGGACTTTCCATATTCCTGGACTGTATAGGTGGAAAAGATTTATTAAAAACTTTGGAGCATACGGTGCATACTACTTTGGACACAGATTACAACTTTGTCTAATTTAGGTGGTTTTCTGACATTCTTTCTACTGCAGTGTCTTGCAACAGTTTATAAATGGAACTGTCTTTAAAAATGCTGTTAAGCCAATGGATTCAGTAAGAATTGAAAAAAACCACCAGTGCTCACCTCTCCTCTTGTAACTTTAGTGTATGCCTCCGAAATGCAAAAACTTACTGTGAATGCAGTAAGGTGTTACATTATTGTCATTAGTAAATGTGTTTCTTTCCTCTTATCTCACAGATAACTTAATTGTTCTTTTTTTCTCTTTTTACAGGGTTGCAACATTAACCACTCCTTGTTTAGAGAAGACAGTGCTCTGCTTTGAAGGGGTTTATTCTTCAAAAAGTCCAGCATTTCCCTTTTCCAGCTTCTTTAAGACTGGCTGATTTTGTGTGAAGTTGGTCTGTACAGCAGTAAGGGCTCTGACCCTCATATATGTCGCTAACCTGGAATTGGTTAGACACTGTAGATTAGCGACTAGAAAGGGGGACTGCCATGGATGCTTGTCCCATTCTTTGCCCAGTTAACCCTAGTTATCCCCTTTGTAGCTGCTCTTGGAGTCAAAATCCAGAGCCAGATGAACCTTTTGGTATGACCCGGCAGTTGTTTTTCTGTTAAAAGCAGTTTGCAGCTTCTTCAGTACACGTGTAAATGGCATACCTTAAAACACTTCCCACTTCCCACTAATTTACACTGCAATCCACTGGCATTCACAGGCATCCACAAGAGTCCACTGCCCTGTTGTTTTTCACACTGAGGCAGCTCAGGACCATACCTATATTGTATTTAGCTCCTCTGCTGTGAGACTCGTGATCTCCCGGTGATGAAAAGAAGTCCTAGAGAAGAACAGTTACTGGTCCCATAATAATGACCACAGCTATTTGTCAAATGAAGCTCTCGAAGCCCTCTGCTGCTTATGCAGAGCCTGGTGGAAAGAGCAAATACTACGATGGTTGAAATCTGTGTATCATTTTCATAGTACTTAGTCCTATGAATCTTCTGTTATTCCTCTAAACATTCTTTAAATGCATTCAGTCTTGTATACATATTTTTGTTTATTAATAGTTAAGAGGATACAGCTACAGGATAAAGAAAAAGCTATGGTAAAGAACTTTGAATAAAAGATCAAAAGTCACAATGTAAGATTTCTAGCATCAAAAATCTTTTTCACATTTGGTGAAAACTCAGTGTGTTAAAATCACAAATGACTTTTTGTTTCTAGGGAGTCAAAAGGATTACCTTTCTTAGTTATGGGCCTATATTCTGGGCACAATCTGTGAATTGAAATATGAACTGCATTAGCATGCTTCTGTTTCTGCCATAGCCATTAAGTGATTATTAACATCAATACGCAAGTTATACTGCAAAAGGATAAAATTCGATTTTTCTCAGAAACTTTCAGGATGCTTAATATTATGGTTCAACAGACTTATACAGTCTATGCTATCAGTGTTGCATTCTAACATGAAATAACCATAAAACCATCCAGGAATATGAAGATGATGGCATGGGAGTGTTCACAGATGTTTGAGGGCAAAGGAAGAGTAACTTGATCCAGTGTTTGTATGTACATGTACTTACATGATGAGCCAAGGTCAAAAGAGGCTTTATCTTCCATGTGGTCATCACTGGAAACTCTTATACAGATTCATGCTGATTCTTGCAGCAAAATTCTGAGCTCTCAGGAGGCTAACTTCTCTTAACTTTGGCTTTCCTTTCTTTTTTGTTTTAACCACTCTCTGTATCCGCACCATGTCTTAACAACTTAAGGGTATTACTTTTGCAAACTTTGTAATTAATAGTATATCAGAAGATTTGACAGCCAAAATAAAAGTGCATAAAACAAATGGAGTAACAGCTGAAGAAATCTACAAGCTTGCAGAAAATTCTGGACATTTATTTTTAGCGTATTGTATCCACAGCTGCATCTGTACTATTTCATCAACAGATTAGGTTATCTGGCAATAAACAGAGTAAACTGTATAAATTGTTGTGTGAACAGTTTTCTACCTCGATTTTATTACACATTTTACTCAACTCTTCCTGTACTGCCAGTCTGTATGAGGTTTGGCTAACACCAGAGACCTACAGCCATCTGAATTTAAGAGCCTAGTTACAAAGACAATCAGGTAAACACATAAGGAAGGCAAACATAGACAGAGATCTCTCACCTGCAACTGTGTGTCTATGGTGAATTCTTTCTGCTGCCATTAAAAGAAGGTCTTTAAGGTATGCCTATTTCTTATGCTAGCTAGTGCATAAGTTGAAAGTTTGATTTTATGCTTTACCGGATATCAGTGGTGTTTCCTAACAGATCAAATGGAACTGCAAGGGACTGAGGTGCAATTAATTACTTCATAATTCAAGGATCTGCATAACTTAATTTAAATTTGTGCAACTTAACACCTTCACTTCAGCTGGTAAAAATTTTAAGGCCAAAATACATTTAATAAATTTCTAAAAATGTAATGCATCTTATAAAAATGAGGTATTTTACAGCTACTTCCTCCACTGCAGGGCTGCTTATTCCCTTGGCCTTGGCTCATACCTCTTCTGAAGTAGTATATACACATTACCTGTGGGTATAGCCTGTCCTTTCTTATTTGAAGTCTAGACACAGGGCCTTTCTATTTCTCATTTTCCAAAAGCTGTCCCTGGGCATTCTCTTTCTCTGTCCCCAGACAGACTTTCAGAGGTGGGACACAGAACTGAGATTCTCTTTGAATAGGGTTGGGGGAGGGTGCAGGGGTAACCTTTGCTCTTGTTCTGCGCCAGAATCTCAGCTTTTCACATGAATGGATACTTTTCTATTGGGGTCTTTCTTAGGGGGGATGAAACAAATTAACTGCAGAAGAATACCAGGGAATTCACTTTGTGCACTATCTCTGCAAAGGTTTTCTCTGAGACTCCATGAAAAAAAAGATATTCAAAAGCTTGAAATGCCCAGTGCAAAACTTTCAGAACAAACAGGGCAGCCCAGCATTCCCCACGCTCTACTCTGCAGTAAATCTACACACAAGTCTCTTACCCAGCTACATGATTTCTTACCAAAGATGGGATGTAAAATGCATTATTGTAATTCCTCTGAAGTTCAACTGTAGTTTTATCTTTCTTTAATTGCTACTCCCTAACAAAGAAAGACAGAGACTAGGTGTTTTTTAACCTTTTTTTGAGTAAAAATTTAGGGAATTTGTTAAAATACATTGTGCAGAAAATTATTTTTTCATCTTGAGAACAGAACTCTCTGTGACAAAATACCCATAGTCTCTATAAAGTATGATTAGAAATTATGTTTTTCTCAAAGAAAACCCTCATACTTGTGCTAGTAAACATGACATATGTCGTAATAGTTGTGCTTAGGTGGATGCAAAGTGTCTTCTGCCCCTTGCTAACATTTAAGCCTTTAAGCATCTTGGAAGTTCTCCCAGTTTTTCATGCATGTATTTTACACAGAACACAGGAATTAATCTTGTATGGCTGAATAGGAAGAAGTTGTAGGGAAAAATGACTATTGTTTGTGTTTTCTTGACTATGAAGTATTTAATATTACATCTATTGAAACTGACAGTATTTTCAGGTGAGCCAGTGGCACTGTGATCAACCATAATGAATGCTCTGCTTTGTCCACTGACAGCTAACTGCCATTGGGACCAATAATTGATCATGGCTGTTCTAATTCTGTCTCACCCTCTGATCCTGTTCAGGGAGAAAATGAGTCCTTCCACTGACCTCTGATACACATTTAGGGTATTCGTGGTAGGTATGTGCACTGTCAGTGCTACGTGTGTCCAATCCAGTGGTTATTACCGCTTAGCTTATTAAAGAGCTTTTCACATATGTGAAGCAGTTTACTGTAGATGAGTTCACAAGATCTCAGGGACTTAGTGACCTCAGTGCATACTAAAAAAGAAAAGAATTATTCAGGTCTCTTTATATAGATTTAAATATAGGTTTGTTTTATAAAAAACAAGTATAAAGTATATATAAGTATAAATGGAAATAGTGCATTTGCTGGCAGTGGGAAGGTGGGCAGGACTACTATATAAATTAACTATTTTACTTTCTATAAAATAGTGCTTTGCTAAATAAAACAAACAAACAAACTTGATCTTGTCTTATGGTTAAAGTACCGTGTTTAAACTCAGATTCCTAGCTTTTCTCATCTTTGTTTTTGAACAAGATTTTTCAGAAGTACTCAGATGATTTGATAGAAGTGAACTTATAAGCACCATAGATTTACAAATAAGAAGTCCTTATAGTTGACAATGGGGAAAGGGCTCTCCTCTTGCTGATTATGTGGTTTAGATTCAGATTTTCTGACAAGTGCACAGACCTTCACCATGACTAGTTCTGCTTTTGAAGCTGAATAAAACTGTTCTAGAGTACCCAATTTTTTTTTCTAAACACTGTCAAATTTAACTTGGACTAATTAACTGCATAGTGGGAATATAGTTTGCATGATGAACAAACACTGCATTTTACTCATTTGGGAAAAAATAGAAGTAATTCCTTTTAATTATTTTTAATTCCTTTAAACTCCAGGATTATTTGTTTGTTTGTTTGTTTAATATACTTCTTACCTGTTTTTCCTCCTGTTATTTTACTAAATTAAACATACTTAACTGTTTCTTCATGATATTGGTAATGAGATCAGAATCTCCCTACAAATATCACAGCTCCGTCAGAATAGATAATTTTTAATTTCCAACTTTACACATGGTCATCAGGCAATCATCCCACATCAGGCAGCGTAATTTAAATCTCTGAACTATAAAGTCGTAGACTGGCCAGCTGGAAGCAAAATAGGTTTCCCCTTACCCATTGCCAATGCCTCTGGACTCAGCCAATTCCCTGAAGAAAAATGACTATATACTTGGCACACAGCAGCTACTAAATTTAAATTCCTCCTGCCTCTATATACTAAACTTTCTATCTGATTCAACACTGCACTCCTATGATTTTGCCAGCTTCGATTCAGAAAGGGATCTTAGCCATCAATACATTTACTGAAAATAATTCTTTGCTTTGCTTTCCTTCATAGTACTCAAAGGAAATTCCAGTGAGATAAGTGGCAGACACAGCCAACCTAACATGCCATCAACAATAATTTTGGCTGTATTACCTGCACCAGTCCACATCCAATTGCAGTGCTTCATTTCTCTTACGAACGGTAGTTGTCTGTAGCAATATGCATGCTTAATCAGCAAATACAACTGAATGCAAATTTTCTAGAATGGTATGGAAGAGGCAATTAGTCTGAATAGCCATTTTCACTAAATGAAAACAAATTTTATTTAGGTTTTTCAGATATTCCTGGAACTACATACAATTTACCCAATGTCTAATGGAAGAATCATTGTATCCCTGTCTTGCCATTCTTTAAAATAAGTGCCACTTAAATGAAGAAACATTGGCTGTGTGACTCAGCAGACATTTATTTAACCTATGAGTTATGATTAAAGGTTATGATGAGTTTATGAGTTCTCTGATGTCCATTTGTTCTTGAGAAAACTTAATTGCAGGATTAGTATCTTTATCTCAAATGATATTATGTTATAAACTAGCCATGTGTGTTGCAAGCCTGATGGAAATTGGGTACGAGAAGAATCATTTCTTTGGCTTAAGGTATCAATGCTAAAATGCAACTGTCATAGAAGAAGGAGTAGAAGCATAATTCTCTGATACTGTCAATAGAGAAGTCAAGGTAATTTTGTTTAGTTTGAATAAAATATAATTGGCTTTTTTGTTTTATTTATTAGTCTAATTTTAAGATGCAGGACTCTGTAACTGCCTCCAGTTTTCATTTCCTACAAACACTTCATATGTTGAAGCAAGATGAAAGGATCCATTGAAACATCTTATAGACATCCTTAATATGTATAACAGCTTGACAGGAAAAGAATTATTGTCAGATATTCAGAGTCCTTATGCATATCCCTGAAATTAAAAGAAAATAAAGAGAGATTTTTCTACTGTGTTTTCAGACCAAGAACTTTGGGATTGTTTTTTTCTGTGTGACATTGATA
>VWZD01000005.1:73666-86135 GCA_013396695.1 Sakesphorus luctuosus | reverse complement strand
ATATTCTAATATGTGTAACATAATAAGTCAGAGTCAATATTGCTCATGATTTTTCTTGAATAAAATAAGCAGATGAGCAGAAAAAAGTCTTTATCCAATTCAAATGCTCCACAATTTGGGCTTATCTATCTGTTGTCAAATCTCCAGTCTTATATCCACCTGTGATTAACCTGTTAAAATGCTCACAGCTTTCATCTCCTTTCTTTAAGTTTAAGACTTTAGGAATAGTGATGGTGAAGTTGAAAAGGAAAGGGTCCATTAGAAAATGACACATCTTCCTATCTACCATTGAGACAAAATACAATCTTCTGTTAAACTGTACATCCAGAGCACTTACCAGACATGTGAGAGGCTCAGTTTCATGATCCTCCTTCAAATAAGTCAGTGTTATTTAGAGTAAGTGGAATTGAAAGAACATAAAACTGGAGTTAGATCTATGTTTGTTTGGTAAATTGGTTTGTTGTCCTGGCATTCAATCACACAAATCAAGGTTCTCAGCCTTGCTTTGCCCTAAGGTTCATATGCTAATATTATGACAAGTGTTCCACTGAAAGTGTGAGAGAGAGAGCTGAATAATTCACAAGGCTCTGCTCTGCATCTCATCTCCATCCACAACTCTTTGCCACTTGAGCAGCTCAGGTGTGCACCCATCACAGAGTTTGATACTCATGCTGGTGACTTGCTTCTCTGGAGTCAGCATGAAGGGACAGATGAATTACCCCAGCAGATGTTGGTATGGTGTCCAGATAAAAAATTCCATGGAGTTTGTAGTTGCATGGAATGCAACTTATTTATTTTCTCCATAAAAAGATCAGATCCTTCAGGTTTCCTGGAAGCTGGAGATGAAAGGGGTATCCTCTGAAAGTATTTACCTCCTTAGTTTTTTGCAGCAGAATTCTGATCAGATGAAGATTGGCTGCCCAGAATGAGAAGGTAGCTGAAGACCCAAGATGACTCCCAGTAGGTGATGATAATGTTTTCCTCTGGTTAAGATGTGACATAATCAGATTCTAGAGAAAGATGCTGTTCCCAAATATCTTCCAATGTGTTGGGAATTGATTCAGTGTGACTCTGCACATTTCCTTTCACAAGTTTACAATATAGTGAGTTATTCACACTTTCATTGTTACAAAATAATATATGCACTAATAATCTCATACTTATAGGGAACTTTTTGTTAAAATCTGAAAGAAAAACACATGTCCTGAACTGATAATTTTTCATTAATCTGAATGAAGAGCAAGTGCAGACAGTACCCTGCTCACAAAGCAGCTAGAACTTTGCATCTGGTAACCCTGATGGAAAAGCTACCATTTTTTGCCCCTTAACTTCTTCTGGACACTTCTTTAATTAAAAAAGTGGTGCATTCCTCAGAAAGAAAATGATTTTTTTTTTATGTTTTAGGTTCGAAGAGAAAATCTTCACAGGTAACAGTGCCACAAAGAAAGAGCCACAGATAGAGACTCAGAGCCAAAGACAGGCCTGGTTTGAGTTACAACAGGGTTAGGGAACACCCCCTCGTTAATGCTGCTTGACCTACAAGGTACTAATTTTGGAATGAGAAATGGGAGAAGGAAGAGAATAGAAAACATAAAAGAAAAAGTCAAGAACAAAATATAAAGAAAGAGAAGTTAAAATGTGTATGGAGGAAGATTGAAAAAGAAATCGATATACATTTCTCAAGAAAATCCATTGTACAATCTTTTTTAATTATATGAACTAATTGCTTGAACATTATAGAAGGAGAAAAAGAGAAATGTTTAATTTTCTGAAATAAAATGGTAATTCTTACTCTATAATTACTCTGTGTGTAATACCTAGACTGAGATTTGAACATCATAGCAAGCAACACAAAAATTCTTTTTTTTTTTGTTTTTTTTTTTAGTTTACTGAAAGATACATAAGCACTTCTATGTATCGGGCAGTATATAAAAACAATCGCATGCTGTTTGTACTTTATTATGTGTCACTATGCTGAAAAGGAGAAAACAACTTTCTAAAACTGATCACATCCTTTAATTATCAAACCTTTTAAAAGGAATAGTGATTATAAGCAAAAATAATCTATTTAAATATGTAACTGTCATATGAAGTATTAATAAAGTATTGCAGTGATTACTTACTGCTTAAGTTTAGTTGAAATGGCAGTCAGTAGACACTGAAGTTTTGAACTCTTTTACTGTTGCCAGTACATTAATGCATAGGGTTCCCTTAGCCATGCAAAAAGCAGGCATAGATCTTTGAAGCAAAACATTTTTTTTTGAAAATATAACACACTAATTAATATATTAAAAATATTTTTTGGTCTGCCTCAGACTGATTTGTCTTACAGACAACTGTGTAGTTTGCCAATAATTTGCTAAGCACCAATATCTAATAATGTTTTTCCATATAAGCCTGATCCCTGACATACATATGTAAGTTTACTGAAAAACCACATATTAATATTATTTCAATATTTTTTAGTTCTTTGATCGAGTTTTGAACTGCTACCACAGGTCAGATGTTTTTAAAAGGGAACACATCCACTTAAATTTGTTTATTTCAGTGTCTGTTCTTTTACTAGGTACTCCTGCTCTTTAAAATTGGCATTGGGTCTGTGTCTCCTCACAGGATTATGTGCACGTTGACTACCACCAAGACTGTATTTTTGAGAAAAAACAGTTTTGTTGGAAACAACCTTGCTAAAATGTTGCAGAGGTAACTTTGTTGCAAATATAACCTTGTTCAGCAATCATGGCAATTCTTTTTTGTGAACATTGATGCTGCAATAATCCAGTGGGACAATTTCATTCCTGGTATAGCCCCATGGGCTGTCTTATCTCCATTGGAAAAGAACTGCAGCAGGAATGAATTTGGCTGAGTAAAACAACTCTCTTGTCTCTTGATTTAAGGTGAAGGATTACGTTTAACTCCTGGTAGTTCTACATAGAGTTAGCTGATTCGGTTTAGGACATTTCTGGTACGGTATGGACTTCTCATTGTAAGTATTATTCCTGTCGTACATCCTACTGCGGCTCTGTCTGTCCTCTCCCAATTTACTTTGGTTTATGTGACTTGGCTCGCTGAAAAATGCTGCTTCTCTTGCAGTAATTCACAGTTGATGTAGAAATGTAATATTTCATAAAATTAATATCTGTGTTACATTATAAAATTTGAATACTGCTGCAGCTACAGTTTTCTTGATGTAGAACAGACACTGTTTGACTAACAGTCAAGACACAGTTGTTATTCTCAGCTTCAGTGTTCCTCAACTGTAACCCATATTTGAGAGCTTTCTTTCTGAGTGAATCATCTCTTAAGTTAGCAGTCCAGACACCTGCAAAAGATTTTTAAGTTCAGCTTTGTTGTTATTGCCCACGCCAGTCTTAGCTGTAGAGGGAAATTTACATTCGAGTTTGTGTGTTCTTAGCAGAATTCTGCAGAGACCCTTACATATGCAGTTATGGTATTATTTTTATACCTTCACCAGTTCTTCAATATTTCATCTTCCCAAATAATAGATTGCATGCAATGTAGCCAGAATTCTGTCATGTACAAGGAACCTTGATCTATTTAGAGAATTTTTGTCGAGCTTGCACTCTGTCAAAGAATGTATTGACTGCACAGCCTTAGCCTTTGTAAGCAAAGAGCATTAAAACTAAGTTCCTGTTTGCAATCAGGATGTGTCTTGCAAAGTTAGACCCACCTAGCAACTACCTGATAAAGTCTAGTGGAGTTTTTAATTTGCAAAGCAGGTAGGAGAACTATTCTGAATGGACTAACAAACTTTTAATTCAGCTCTGTTGAATAGTTTCACCTTTCCATTATGAAACATACATCTGCTCCCTTTCTGTTAAGCAGCTTCACATTGACCTTAGTATTTGGATTCTTCCCTTAAATGTAACACATTAATATTACCTTGTTTTCTAGTGTTGCAGTTCACTTTAGCAGGGCTAGAAACAATATGTTCCTGGAGGTAATAAGAATATTGCTTTCAATGTAATGACTTTCTCAAAATAAAACCTTCTGATAGTGAAATAGACACAAGTACAGAAAGGAATTATATTGAAATAAATGCCTGCTGCTCATTCAAATAAAAACTTAAATGCAACTGCAATAGGTTATGCATACACAGTGGCATTGTGATATTGTTCTTTGGCAACATTTAATATAAATTAATAACCATAAGAGTTTTACATTCAGTGCAAATAGTCATAAAATTTATCAACCTGTTAAATAAAAGAAAAAGAAATACAAAATATGAACTTTTATAAGAGATATCAACATTAAACACTGTAATTTGTTTCTGCGGATAATTTAGTGTTCTGGTAAAGATGTGTCTAGATCATGACATCAAGAACAATGGCTTGCCTCATCACCAAACAAAAGTCCCCAATGTTCTAAGTAAGTAAAACAAAACCACTTTATAGTCTTAAAGAAATCTGATATTATAAATAGAAAAGGATGGGTTATTTATCAAGTAAACTCCAACACTGATCTAGTTTAGTTTGTATTTTAAATATTTCTGCCTGAAACAATCTCCAGAAATTCATTCAAATGAAACCTAAATTACAATTAGAATAAGAATACCACCAAAATTACATTTGTCTTGGCTATGTCTTTGTTTGAGATAATTTGGAGAGACGATGACCTGACAGAAGTCTCCTCCCTCAGATTCAGTACTCCTGGTTTCTCCAGTACAGAGAGAGAGACCAGAAACGTTCATATGTAAGTGAAAAAAATTACCCTTTAGCAAGAAGAAATGCTAATTATAATAGTGAAAAAACTGGGTTTAACCAACTGATGAGGATTAACTTCCCAAGCCCCAGGCACCAGAACAAATCGAGATGGTGGTTAGCCTCCCCTACCCAGAGAAAGCACATGGGACCACAGGACAGAGACAGGATGGCTGCCATTCCATGTGGGTCACCTCTCCCGTGCCCAGAAAACCTGGCAGGAATAGTTGAAAATTCAGTTCTGGCAGGAAGTGGCAGATAACCAGGATTTGATACTGACAGATGCTGTGTGGCACTAGAGTGAGGCTGCAGGGCTGGTACAGGCAGTCAGAGCAGGGCTGCAGATCCCCAGGAGGCTGGAAGGACCCACAGGACACCTGTTGGATCCAGCAGTGAGAACTGGTTACTGCAGTTTTGATGTTTGTTGCTGGAAGTGGTGGCTGTGGTCCTGTCAAGGTGGTGGTTGTGGTCTGGATCTGTTGAGGTGGTGGTGGAAGCCCCAAGTGAGGAGGTGAACCAGGTGAAAGGGAGGCCATTCAGTCTCTGTCCTGGGGCCATGTATGTCCTTTGCAGGTGGGGAGTGCCCACCACCATCCTGATCTGATCTGGTTGGTTTAACCCAGTTTTATCACTGTTGTTACTAGTATCATTCTTGATGGAGTTATTTTTTCACTTATGTATTTCTCTCTCTGCTGGTATTGGAGAAACCAGGAGTACTGAAACCAAGGGGGGAGACTTCTGTCCAAGGTCTCTGCCCCGCCAAATTGTCTCAAACTGAGACAGCTAACTATAATCAAAAGCTCATTTGCAAGCACCTGCAAGCAGCATTTGTTGCCAAATAAGAGCAGGCAAGATTATATTTCATTTGACACAATAAATTTTCTAAAGTACAGAATTCAAAACGTTTGCAGAACAAAGAACTTCTTGTAACCATGGCTGATTATAATTACGAGTAGTTCAGCACTGCTGAGGTACCTTGGAATGCTCATTGTTTAACCTGGAAACAATCTACTGAAACATGGTATTAGTATTACCTGAGAACATGCCCAAAATAAAGAGTCTCATTGGTTTAATCACTTGAATTTCACATTTAGGGATAAGTAAAACTATTGTGAACAAAAATTTTTGTGCTAAAATTGTTTTAAGGAAAATAAATAAATAAACAAATAAAGTAAAAGTGTAACAAGAAAAAAAACAAACCCCCAAAACAAACAAACAAAACAAAAGAACAACCAAACAAAAATATCTCCCCAAGACCCAGACCAAATCCAGTAAACCAAACCAAAACACTGAAAAAATAACTTTATCAGAAAATGCATGGATTGGCTATCTTTTGTGAGTACGAAACTATGGAGGATGAGTTGAAGACTTAAACAGGTACAAGGTGGCAGTACCTTCCCAGACTCTATTAAATGCTTTTAATGGACTTCTGCTTTTTCAAAAAGCTTGAAATACAATCTAACATACAGAAAATATTGTGCCATTGTACCAAAATACTAAAGAACAGTCATGGTTTCAAGATAGGCTTATTATTCTAAGATCATATTATATGCCTATAACTAGTGATAGCTGTCTTCATTACCATCACCTTCACTCTCTCAGAAACGAAAACATATCTCATGTGTATTTCTGCCAAAACTTTATATCCAGAAACCTCTATGCCAAACTCTCAAAATCAATCACAACTTATTTTTTCTTTAAGGCAATAAAATGGAGATAAATACAGCAGTTAAATTTATGCCATCAAAAGTTGAAAAACTATCTGCAGAACAATTTTGTTATTTCACAAGGAAATCGCATCAGTAAGTTTGTACCAGTCACAGTCCTTTGCAGATGCGCGTTTGTGAAGGCAGGTGTGGTCTGCTCTTCCTTGTAACCTGATAATATGACCTGCCAGAAGGTGCTGATGTTGCTAGACCAATTTCCTCACAACATGAAGTTTGCCATACTGGAGTATTCTGACAAGCAAGAATATCGGGTGCTACTGTATAGTGAGTCATTTTTTAACTCTTCTTGTAAGTGCCAGTTTGGATCCCATCAAATCTGAGTGGTGAGTAGTGCTCCACTGGGGTGAGATTTCATACTGAACAAGTCCATATGAACACTAAAGAGCTGATGATAAAGGTATCAACAACCTGCATTCTCTTGGATTAATGTTGCCTTAATTTTAAGCTCTACATAATTTTCTGGATCTGTAAGTTATCAGCTCCGGACAGACTAAATTACCTAAAACGGTGGGAAAGAATTAGCTGTCCCCTGAGCCACACTTCTTTCCAGCAAGAGATAACAATATGTACAATAAAACACTATCTGAATAAACAGACGGAGATGATGGGAAATGCACCATTTTTGTCTGTTGATTTGGTTTTTTCCCCCAATATATGTGTGAGAGTTTCAGTTCAGGACTTAAAAAAATCTCAAGGATGTGAACAGCTATAGCAATCCACAGGCTATCTGTTTGTCCTCACTGATGTGTTGGATCACAGCACAGGATACTTTCTGGATTTTAGTTTTGCTGTTATTACTGATGTATCTGGTATGACAAGATGGACAGTGTTTTCAAGGGCATATTTTGGGGCTGGTTTACTTGGTTGCAACAGTGGAACGTTTTTGTTATTATCCTTGCTTTTTTTATTGTTCCATGATGTTTTAATTAATTGGCTTTGATTGACTTTTCCTTATAGGTTGGATGCATTTGTACTAATTTATATACATGGCACTAAGCATGTGGATCTCAGAATGTGACCTCTTGGTCACAGAGCCAATGCTGATGAAATTAATGTTCAAGTCACAGACTCCAAGGTGCAGGTAGTTTTAAAGATTATGGTATCAATACTCAGAATGTTTTTTTGTGTTTCTTCCCCTTGGAATTACAGATGTCTTATTTTGAAGGAAGGATGACTGTTAAAGCTTCTTAAGTGTTAGCTGAAGGACAGCTTGAGGCCTCTACCCTGTGTACTTGTTTATGCCCGAGTGATCTCAAACTTACTTGAAAGAGTAAAGATCTAAAATACCCAGAAAAAATGTTCATCAAAGTAAGAGTACTTTTTTCTTCAATTCATAGAATCACAGAATGGTTTGGCTTGGAAGAGCCCTTGAAGATCATCTAGTTCCAAACTCCTTGCCACAGCCAGGGACACTTTCAACTGGACCAGTTTGCTGAGAGCTCCATCCAATGTGGCCTTGAACATTTCCAGGGATGGGCCATCTACAACTTCTCTGGGCACCCTCATAGTAAGGAATTTTTTCCTAATATGTAATATAAACTTACTCTCTTTCAATTTGAATCCATTCCCCCTGTCCTGTCACTACATGCTCTTGTAAATAGTCCTGCCCCATCTTTCCTGAAAGTTCCCTTCAGGTACTGGAAGACTGCAATTAGGTCACTTCAAAGCCTTCTCTTTTCCAGGCTGAACAATCACAATTCCCTCAGCCCTTCCTCATACAAGAGGTGCTCCATCCCTCTGACCAGCTTGGTGATCTCCTCTCCACAGGTCAGTGGCCTTCCTGTGCTGAGGATCCCAGAGCTGGATGCAGCACTTCAGGTGGAGTCTCACTAGAGAAGAGCAGAGGAACAGAATCCCCTCCCTCACCCTGATGGCCACGCAGCTTTTGATGCAGCCCAGGACACAATTGGCTTTCTGGGCTGTGAGTGCACATTGCTGGGTCATGTCCAGCCTCTCATCCACCAGCACCCACAAGTCCTTCCTGGCAGGGCTGCTCTCAAACAGTTCATCCCCCAGCCTGTATGGATACTGGGAGTTGACCCAGCCCATGTGCAGCACCTTGCACTTGATCATGCAACCACCACTCTTGATCAGACACTGACCATCATCCTTACCAACAGGTTTTTTTCCTTTTACTTTACACTCAGGGGGACCACATGGTGCTCAGCCCAGGGGCTAACAAACACCATTCTCTTTGTGCCCCAGGGTGCTGGGTTATACATCTGTCTTTGTGGTTTAAAACCAATTTTCTCTCTGTATCACTGTATTTATTGTAAACTTTTTAGTAAATTGTAACTCTGACTTGTAATCTGTTTAGTGTTGGCTTCATTTCTCCTGCCAGTTTACCTTTAAACCAGCATAAAGTGGAACTTGCTGTGCTCCAGTTTCTGTCTGTTGCCTTTCTATTGTTCTCTGAAAAGAGTGTGACTCCATCCTCTCGGCACCCTCCCTTCAGGTACTTGTATACATTGACGAGGTCTCCTTCTCAGATGTCTCTTCTCAAGTCTGAACAGGCCCACTTCCCTCAGCCTTTCCCCATAAGAGAGATGCTCCAGTCCCCTCATTATCTTTGCAGCCCTCCACTGAACACACCTGGGGAGCTCCATATCTGTCTCGTCCTGAGGAGCCCAGAACTGGACACAGCACTCCAGGTGAGGCCTCACCAGGGCCCAGTAGAGGGACAGGATCAGCTCCCTTGACCTGCTGGCAATCCTCTTCCTAAGGCACCCCAGGACACCACTGGCCTTCCTGGCCACAAAGCCTCACTACTGGCTCATAGATCGGTTTTTCATCTTACTCAGACTTGGCAGCTCTCTGTATTCATTCAACTTCCTAGCTTTTTTGGATGTTACCTTTGTAGAATTAAAAACTGACATTAAGCTAAACAAATCCTTACTTCACAGAATGCACATTGATAGAAGCCCAGTATTAGCATTTAATGGAAATGTTAATTCCAATTGAACAACTGTTACTTAGTGCCATGGAGTTTAGATTTCCTTCTCAAATTCTCCCATGGCAACCTAAGGGTGCACATGCCAGCTGTGGTGCACAGCGTTCGTCGCTGCAATGCCAAACCAGCTGCCCATGGACAGGGGAGGGGTCGAGATCCCGTGGGGCAGAGACCCTCTGAGATGCGTGGTTACTGTTTTGCTGCTTTGTGTGATTGTTCTCCATTTTTTCATAAAAACTGGTATTTTATTTCTACACGTTGCTTGGAAAGCCTCACCTTTATTTTCAAATTCACAGTAAGTTCAGCAGGGAGGGTTTCTATTCCACTGGAGGTCTTACCTCCCTGGTAACATTGACTTCAATCCAAAACTCTTAGACATGCACAGAGGCAAAAAATGGAGAAGTTCCTCTACTGTTTTCTGATGTACTCCTCAACTCTCCTGATGGCTGATACTACTGATCAAAGATCCTATTCCAAGCTTTTCTCATAAGGAAGATCTTTTCTTCATCACTGCCTTGAATCTCTTCAATTTACTTGTCAGGATTTTTCCAGGAGTCAGATCGCAGCAAGCTCTGAACCAACTTCCCTTAAAAACTGGTAATGCACTTTAGGCCATGAGAGTAAAATGGGTTGATGCAATAAGTGACTTAATTGAGCCTAAGGAAAAAGCTCCACATGGAAGTTTTGCATTTGGAGCACGACCAGGGCCTAAGTAGAAAGGCTGTAGGGAATGCAGTAAGATACTGTGGAGTTGCAGGAGGATTTCAGGGAATAGCTATGTGTATCTTCTCAGGGTCCAACAATTAGTATGATAGAGATTTCTGAAATAGATGACTCCGATTTTCTTTATTAACTACTCACAAATCTGCATTCTATAAACTTGCAATTTTTTGAAAATGTGTATGTAATCTTTACAACACATTTTATGATAGTGAGTTCCATAATTTAATATAAACCATTATATGAAGTACGTTTGTTTAAATCCATTCTGATAATTTACTTGGATGAGATCTGATTTTTTTATGAGAAATAATGAATATTGCATCTTTTCTATAGCACTCATTTATAACAATCTTATCTCCTTCTCACTGGTTTGGTTTTCTGAATGGATGGTGTAGGTTGGTATTTTTCTCCTTCTGAGAACACAAGANGGCAATGAGGTACTTGAGCCTGTAGTATTAGCAACAAGGTAAAAGGATAACAGAACACACAGTATTTAAAAACAAATGAAGAAAAAACCCTAATGAGCCAATACTATAAAGCAAAGCCAAGAAACTCAGCTATTTGTATAATTAATTAAAAATACTGCAAGGTAAATGTGTATAGATTAGTCAGACATTAGAGCTAGTATTTAAATAATGGAGGTTACAATACAACAGGACATGAATCAAAAAGTCAGTGTTCGTGCACCACAGCACACACTGGGATATACACTTATGCCTGTCCCCAGTTGTATGGGCAAAATGAACAGCATTCACTCAAAACTACAAAAGACATAGTAATTTCTTTATTTAACATTTCATTGGGCTAAAAATGGAAATTATCCTGGAACTTCTATTACATTGGTCCCCCTCATCCTCTCCTATGTGTCCTTACAACATCTTTAAAAGTCATGACAAACAATCACTCAATCCCCATTCTGTGATAGTATACAACTCTTTAGTTTTTTATCTACTGAAAACTCATTAAAGTTCCTATTTCAGTAAATGGCAATCTGGTGAATAAAAGACATACTTTAATTTTCAAGGGTATAGGCACTACAGATATGCAGAATTGTTGTGCTCAAGGTTTACAGTAACAATAGCTACAGAGGATACTTCTCTGTTGGTTCCAAATGTCTGCAAGGTCATGCACAGGAGGAGCTGTGCAATTCTGCATTTTGGCTCTACAGAATACAGCAAAATACTAAAGGAAATTGAGAAGACTTCAAGCAATCTGAAATATTTAAAACATAGAAATAATAAACCAAGTATGATTTTTAAAGTAAAAAGGACAGTTAAATATCTTTGTCTATTACCTGAATTTGCATCTTTTAAAAGCAGCTGAAAAAAACCTCCTCAATGCAAATCTTGTTATAAAACTGAAGGCCAACTTTAGCAGTTAAAATTAAGCAGTTAATCAGTTAAAACAGAGACTTTTCTTCCTTTTGCTGTGTTTCATACTCTTAAATATAAATTTCAATAAAAAGGAAAAAAATTATCCAATAAGAAGTGGTTGCCTATAATAAAAAAGCTTATTACAAAGCCTAAGTATATCCTATTCCCTAATTAAAAGTACTGGTGTTGTTTCCAAGTACATTTGTGGTCACACTACTTGTGAAAAGCTTCTAGGCGTATTCTGTTTGGATCTTCTGGATGTCTCAGGGCTATTCCAAATCGCAGCAGCAGCTCAATGTAAGGTGGCCAAAACGAGTCATCAATTGTTACGTAAGGTTCGTACGGTGTGGTCATTAATTGCTTTATCAGCATCTGTAAGACCAAAAAGAGTAAGATTTACGAAATAAACAAAAAAAGATCTAGATTTTTATCTCCTTTATCCAAATTTATACAAATTACTGTAACATAGACAATAGAAGAAATACAGGACTACAGGAGAAATACATGACCTGTTCAAAGTGGAAGTAAAGCAATGAACTTCCAATTAATTTCATTACATCTTTTTTGATGTAAAAATTAGAACTGAAACTCTTCTTTTGTCCAGAATAAATACGGAATAAATTCCTTATCTAAATACAGAATTAATTAATGGAGTTAAAATCAGTTTTTACATTCTTTTTTTGGTTCATGGAGACAGGGTTCATGCCCTCATAATATTGCTCATGGGGAACATTGCATACACTATAGATTAAAAAATCTTACCCATCCCATGGTGCGCTCTCTATTGATCCCAGAGACATCATCTTCCTGCTTAGAGCTTCTAAATATTATACTTTCCCAACTTCAGTTAGTACAAAATTTTGTCTGCCCCTTTTTGCTCAAGAAAAACTCAATTTTTTTGCTACCAGATTTTATACTATTTTTGCTATGAAAAAACCCCCACCCAAATATGCAACTGTTTCTCTTCTTCAGAACATT
>VWZD01000005.1:56970-73450 GCA_013396695.1 Sakesphorus luctuosus | reverse complement strand
AAAAACTCACATGAAGCAATGCTGACATACATATAAATAAATTAGAAATGCATGAATCAGATTGATTTCCTCGTATGAGAAGATAATCATACATGAGACTACATATTAGTTGGTCCTTCTGAGATTACACATTATTTGGTCCTTCTGTAACTGTTATTACATTATATTTTAGAAATATTTTTATTAAAACAATACAAAATATAGTGTGAAATGGACCAATGTTTTGTGTTAAGCATAGTATTTGTCTCTCCTAATACAAGCCACTAAGACACATAAAGCTTCTTTAAACTAAACATTATAAAATCAAGAAATATGAGATAACCATTCTGCAGCTTAAACTGAAGATTATTGCCACATCTCTTGTGAAAAGTGGGGGTTTAATTTGATAGGAGTCAAAATAGAAAACTGACTTAGAATGTCATAGAATGGTTTGGGTTGGAAGAGAACTTACAGATGATGTAGNTGTGTCCTTACAACATCTTTAAAAGTCATGACAAACAATCACTCAATCCCCATTCTGTGATAGTATACAACTCTTTAGTTTTTTATCTACTGAAAACTCATTAAAGTTCCTATTTCAGTAAATGGCAATCTGGTGAATAAAAGACATACTTTAATTTTCAAGGGTATAGGCACTACAGATATGCAGAATTGTTGTGCTCAAGGTTTACAGTAACAATAGCTACAGAGGATACTTCTCTGTTGGTTCCAAATGTCTGCAAGGTCATGCACAGGAGGAGCTGTGCAATTCTGCATTTTGGCTCTACAGAATACAGCAAAATACTAAAGGAAATTGAGAAGACTTCAAGCAATCTGAAATATTTAAAACATAGAAATAATAAACCAAGTATGATTTTTAAAGTAAAAAGGACAGTTAAATATCTTTGTCTATTACCTGAATTTGCATCTTTTAAAAGCAGCTGAAAAAAACCTCCTCAATGCAAATCTTGTTATAAAACTGAAGGCCAACTTTAGCAGTTAAAATTAAGCAGTTAATCAGTTAAAACAGAGACTTTTCTTCCTTTTGCTGTGTTTCATACTCTTAAATATAAATTTCAATAAAAAGGAAAAAAATTATCCAATAAGAAGTGGTTGCCTATAATAAAAAAGCTTATTACAAAGCCTAAGTATATCCTATTCCCTAATTAAAAGTACTGGTGTTGTTTCCAAGTACATTTGTGGTCACACTACTTGTGAAAAGCTTCTAGGCGTATTCTGTTTGGATCTTCTGGATGTCTCAGGGCTATTCCAAATCGCAGCAGCAGCTCAATGTAAGGTGGCCAAAACGAGTCATCAATTGTTACGTAAGGTTCGTACGGTGTGGTCATTAATTGCTTTATCAGCATCTGTAAGACCAAAAAGAGTAAGATTTACGAAATAAACAAAAAAAGATCTAGATTTTTATCTCCTTTATCCAAATTTATACAAATTACTGTAACATAGACAATAGAAGAAATACAGGACTACAGGAGAAATACATGACCTGTTCAAAGTGGAAGTAAAGCAATGAACTTCCAATTAATTTCATTACATCTTTTTTGATGTAAAAATTAGAACTGAAACTCTTCTTTTGTCCAGAATAAATACGGAATAAATTCCTTATCTAAATACAGAATTAATTAATGGAGTTAAAATCAGTTTTTACATTCTTTTTTTGGTTCATGGAGACAGGGTTCATGCCCTCATAATATTGCTCATGGGGAACATTGCATACACTATAGATTAAAAAATCTTACCCATCCCATGGTGCGCTCTCTATTGATCCCAGAGACATCATCTTCCTGCTTAGAGCTTCTAAATATTATACTTTCCCAACTTCAGTTAGTACAAAATTTTGTCTGCCCCTTTTTGCTCAAGAAAAACTCAATTTTTTTGCTACCAGATTTTATACTATTTTTGCTATGAAAAAACCCCCACCCAAATATGCAACTGTTTCTCTTCTTCAGAACATTCTGAAGAATTGGTCCAGTTATCTCTTTTGTACTTATTTGACCTCATCATGAGAATTTATTCCCAATGCATTATTTTAGATGAATTTTTGCTTAATGTTTTCTGACATCTGATATTCCAAAAGAGCCTTTGTGGCTGTTACATTTTTATCTGTATCTAAGAAAACACTTCTCAGATTTAACAGGGACTTGAACTTAGAACTACATCACTCAACAAATAAAAACCTCCCAGAAAACAAATATATGGGACATTGACACTTTAGGCCAAGATAGTTAAAATTAAAGACATTACTTGGATGTGTCCACATTTTCAGGAGTTTAACAATATCAGAAAAATATGAAGGGCAGTTTTTAAGCATTAAAGGAATTTTCAAAGTCTTATTCCATAAGGACTGTGGCTATTCTAAATTCTGATCTGTATTCAAGCTCTGCCTTATTTGGCATGTAAAATGATTTTGATGATGTAACCCAAAGCCTGCAAATTAAACTAAAGTACAACACTGTCACAGTGACCAAATAACGGCATCCTATTACCAGAGAGTTTTTATCCATCATGTTTTGCCTCAGGAAAAAACCTTTCCCCCCAAGGACATTTTATATATGGATGCTTTGAACTGTCTGAAGAGTGAAGATGGAGGAGGAATAGGAAATTTAACTTCAAATGCTACATTTAAGACAAGAAGGAAAATTACACTTTGCAATTCAAATTCATAGATTGCACTGTAATGAAAAACTCACATGAAGCAATGCTGACATACATATAAATAAATTAGAAATGCATGAATCAGATTGATTTCCTCGTATGAGAAGATAATCATACATGAGACTACATATTAGTTGGTCCTTCTGAGATTACACATTATTTGGTCCTTCTGTAACTGTTATTACATTATATTTTAGAAATATTTT
This sequence comes from Sakesphorus luctuosus, assembly GCA_013396695.1. NCBI lineage: Eukaryota > Metazoa > Chordata > Aves > Passeriformes > Thamnophilidae > Sakesphorus > Sakesphorus luctuosus. Next base: position 70,592 of record VWZD01000005.1, on the reverse strand, counting down.
TATTAAAACAATACAAAATATAGTGTGAAATGGACCAATGTTTTGTGTTAAGCATAGTATTTGTCTCTCCTAATACAAGCCACTAAGACACATAAAGCTTCTTTAAACTAAACATTATAAAATCAAGAAATATGAGATAACCATTCTGCAGCTTAAACTGAAGATTATTGCCACATCTCTTGTGAAAAGTGGGGGTTTAATTTGATAGGAGTCAAAATAGAAAACTGACTTAGAATGTCATAGAATGGTTTGGGTTGGAAGAGAACTTACAGATGATGTAGTTCTGACCTCCCTTCTATAGGTAGGGATGCCGCCCACTAGATCAGGATCCTTAGGGCACCATCCAACCCTGCCTTGAACACTTCCAGGGATGGGGCATCCACAGCCTCCCTGGGCAACCTGTTCCAGTGTCTCACTGCCCTCACAGTAAACAATTTAAGAGCTAATCTTAATATATCTTCTTTTGGTATCAAACCATTTCCCCTTGTCCTATCACTTTCTGCCTGTGCAAAAAGTTGCTTCTCCTCCTTATTACAGGCCCTCTTTTAGTGCTGGAAGGCTGCAATGAGGTCTCCCTGCACCCTTCTTAAAGACATAACATTCTACATGAATTATCTTAATCAAATGCCATACACTTTAATTTATCTTATTATGATTAATAAATACATACTACTTTGTTGTTGTTATTATTATTATGAGTATTCAAAAATTCTCCAAATCTCTACATAATAAAATTGTCTTACCTCTACAATGTCTTGCAATGCTAGCAGTTCTACATCTGGATCCCCAGAAAAGTACTGGAAAGATAACCACCACCACAGCCAAATTAACAAAACCTCAAACTAGCAAGGAAAAAATGTTAATTGACAAAAGAAAATAATCACACAATTATGTGATTGCATAGCACACAACAGGTAACTTTTACTTAGATTTAGTCATGACAGAAATACAAGTGAGTGCTTGAATCTACCAGTTCAAAATCCTGCATTTCAAAGGTAACATTTTAATTAATTATTAAAAGAGCTCAATCTTAAGTGATCATAATGCATCTATTTGTGTTTACATTAAAAAAAACTAGCAAGTACATCACATTTATAATGTAGTACAGTGCAAGAACTTTCTAAGAATATCAATCTGTTAGGGAAAAAATGTTTTTGTGAGCTTTAGATAAATATTTGCTACAGAAATTTGACAAAACTCAAGACTTTGTTTCTTAGTGCCTTAACATTTTTTCATGATTTACAATGAATATTTATTTACTCTTACTGTAAATTCAATTTAAAAAATTGACCAAGGTTAAGAAATAGAATAATCAAAATTTTTTTTGGAAAAAAGTGTGATGATAAAATATCATTAGAAAATTACATGTTTTCCTTTGTAGCGAGCAAATCAAGCCATTTGTCTATAAACTTATAAGAGATTCTTCAGGCAGCAATGCCACTGGATCTGCTTGTACTGTTGAATGGTGAACCTTGTTATTTCCTTTTTCAGTTTTATCTTTTTTACCCTTCCACTTCACTTTCAACAAGATAAAGGAGGTAATGCAGCACTGGCAGCTGCTTACTCAGCATTGAATAGGTCAGCTTAAGTCCTATGATATTCCAGCTGAACTGGACAGAAGAACAGAAGAAGAATAAAAGCAAGAAAGAAAAATTTGGAGAAAATAATTTCTGACACTTCTTTTTCCAGTTAAAGTTTTTAATACTGTCACCTTCAGAGAGTCAGAAGTAGGACATACTCCCTGCTCCACGAAAACTTTGCAAACCATGGAGATAGGACTCAATAAATTTGTGCCTTTATCTTGATATTTGGCTGTGGAAATAGAACGTACACTAAGTACCTGAAAAAGGTTCCTTAGAGCAAACATGAAGATACCTCATAGCCTCAGCTGTTGTATTTCCTTGGTCAAAAATACTACTTAGCAGCTTAAGGTAGTGGGTTCAAGATTCATGTTTCAAAGTTGGAATTAGATTATGACTTCAGGAATTACTAAAACTGATTGTATACAAAGAATAAAATCCTAAGGATATTATTTTACTTATATATTTTACATATTTTAAATGTCACCAATATAATAAGTCTTTAATTAATTAATACTTAAAAAGTCACTTTAAGTGGGATGCTCAGCATTTAATTATTTAACCTGAGAGGCACCTCTTGCCTTCCCTCAGGTAGATTCGTGTAAAGAATATTCCTCAACTTACGACTTTTCATATTCTTCTCTTGGAAAAAAAGTGTGCTTTTTACCCAATATTTAAAATGCCAGATAATTCTTACCATGGTCACTGCCTCTATCAAAGGTGCTGGCCCTGGCTAGGGGAGCTAATCTGGGCTGCTGTGACGCACTCCCACTCCCAAATCCACATGCCTGGGGAGTGGAGTGGGACCAGGAGAGCAGTTCACACTCCCCTGCAGCCATGGCAGCTCCACTATTTGCCTCACACAGAACTCCAGATGCTTCCACAAAGTGAAGAAAAATTACTGATGTAGAGAGTTGGTGCTGCCAGCGTGTCAAACCAAGCTGACAATAGGAGTGCATAATGTGCTTCCCCAAATCAACACAGCAATAAATGTCATTGTTGCTAATGATTACAATTTGTACTTCTGACACAACTAACAAAACAATAGAGGTGAAGATGGCCAACTGTCCTGCCTTCACATCAATCACTTAGATGCAGCTTATGGGGGATCAGCAGTTCAGACACCGAGATCCAAGTGAGTCAAAAGACAGAGAAAAAAACTATGAATTCACAAGGAGTGAAAAGGAAAAAAAAGACTTGTCAGAAAACAAACTGTGTTTAAGAATTCAGGAAATGCATGAATAAAATGGAAACTAAGGGAAGATAAAACCTTATGTTCCTTAAATTTTTATTTAAGGAAAAGTGAATGGTGACAGCCAGCTTGGCTTCGTAACAGACCAATGGCACTCAACTCAACTGGTGGCCTTCTAGGACACAGTTTCAGTGTTGCTGATGTTTTATCTACGTGGACTGTGCAGAGGATTTGACACTGTCCCACATGACATTCTATTTCTGAATGGGAGAGACTGAGAGCAAAATATGTCAAATTAACTAATAGCAGGAAACTAAGGCATTGGTATGCAGAAAAACTAAGATTCAACAAAATAAGATGTTTCAATAATACAGTGAAAATGATCATCATGTCTTGAACTCTCCATTTTTTTTCTACGTGCAAAATATGCAAAATACTTACTGCAAAACCAAGATTTTGAACTAAAAGCTCAGGGTTCATTAGTTGCAACTAACAGACAGAAAAAGACAAGGGTGTAGTGAGTTGCCTTGGTGATGGATGTGAACTAGCAGTTTTGTTTATAATATTGTTTTTACCAGGTTCCACAAAAGAGGAATCCACGTGAAAATAAATATAGAAAATGGGTGTTATTAGGTCAAGCCAGGGAATTGAAAAATAATCTTACACAAGAAGAACATAAAAGCATTGCTATTTTAATTAGCAAAACAAGGAAAGGCTAGAAGATTGCTGTCTATAAATAGATTAGGAGGAATAAACACAATAAAGAAAAAGACTAAGGAAAATACTGGGGTTAGAATACGTGGATCTGTGTGGGTTAGAATACATGGATAACTGAGACTGGAAGCTATGAGATAGTTCCTAACCAGAGTACTGAGGCACTAAAAAAACCCCAGTAGAAACAGTAGTAACAAAAATGATTTAAAATAGAGATCAACCATAATATTAAAGGAATTATATTATGTGGTTGTCTGAATAACAGGGAACTGGACTAAAGAAATCCTTTCTATTTCTGTAATCTTAAAGAGTGTCTGAAATCAAAATCAAGCCCCTGCCTCTTTTTTTTTGTATCTTTTTTGTATCTGTTGAATAGTAGTAGTGGTAATAGTTTTACTTTTATTGCAGACTTTGAATTTATTATGCAAAATACTCCCTGGCTGCCTGTTTTCCCTAACGTTTTAAGATAACTTTTGGCCCAATTTGCCTGAACAAAATCTGATGGTTAACATTCCAAAATACTCTGTAATTATAAACACTTGTCCTTATTGTTCTAAACCCACTATTAGACAATTAAAATTTGCTTTGCCAAGGAAAACAGTAATCCATTTGCCTAGTTGAGTAAAAAAGAAAATGGGTCAATCTTGACTGAACCCCTCACCATTTCCAAATTTGGCATAGCTCACATTCAGTAGGAAATACAATACATGGGGTAAAAGATACATGCATTAAAAGAAAATATCCAGCTGGGAACAGCCTTAAATAATATAAAACAACCTGAAAAATACAAATTGAACCTAAAGGATCATCTGTAAGAACTATACTTATTTCAAAATACAACTGCACATTCTGTGCTAATGACTTTGAAAAGATGTTGCATCTAATTAAATAGAAATTGAACATTGCAAATTTAAGAGTCATAGAAAAATCTTACCTTGTTTTCACCATTCTGTAGAGGGGGATAATGTTTTTCTAGGAATTCACGCAGAGCAGTCAAGAGTTCTCTCTTATAGGTCTTCAGTTGCAAGACTTTATTGTGCAGATCCACCAATCCTCTAAATTTAAAATAGTAAAAACATAGCACCAGAGTATGAAATCAAATAAAATTTAAAAGTTCCTTGTAAGTAAAAAATTCCCTCATTTTCTGTTCTTATGAATGCAACATCTTGAATGACAGGATATAGTAGCAATATTTTCCATGTTTCAAATCTGGGTTAGTTGGCAATTATCTGAGCTATTCAACAAAATGAAGAGTACATTTTTAAGAGTTTGTTTGGTCACTTGCTCCTGTTGATACTTAAATTCTTTAATATAAAAACTCAACAACGTAGAAATACCTTGTTTTGGTAAGTTGTTCAGCTTGGGGTTTTGTCTCTTCTTCAATTCTGTTAAGAGTATTCATCATCCCTTTCTGTTCCTCATACCACTGCTGTTCTCTTTGAAACATGAAAAGCAGGAAATGTCACAACAGATAAACAGTTTTCTTGGGCAGTCAAAAAAAAGCTTACAGCATTCTAATGTGCAAATTATTGTATTACCTTTTCAGATCTTCTTCTAATTGTTTATTCTTTGACCAAACTGCTGACAGTGCCATTTCAAGATCATGCTTTACTTTCTGCAACTATAAAAAAGTAAAAATGAAACTACATCTTACAGGTAGCCCAGTTCTAGCGTTTGTTCTGTGTAAGGGTACATCTGGAAATCCGATACAGAGGGCCAAAATGATGTGCATTTCTTAGGAAATATGGCTACAGTGTGACACACTAGTTTAAAATTCAGTTTAAAATATAGGAGCTCTTTAAAACATTACTGTCACTAGTTGCTCATTAGTGTCTTATTGAAACTGTAAAATTTTACCTGAAGTGGATTATGGAGCACACACATGAACTGCTCAGCTGATGAACAACTGAGGAGAAAATATCTACAGCACCAGGGCTGCCCTGTCTAAACCATTGCAAATGCTTGCAAGGGTGAATCCATCCTAACTGCACTAACATAAAACACAGAAAACTAAAGGAGGACTAATTGCATCCATAATTTAAATGTTCCTTGGTGCTATGGAGGTATCTGGGAGACAAAAAGGAGAAATAAAACTACTGCAGCCAAAAGCTATAGGCAATGCTGAATCTAGGGAACAATGGACTCTCAGTGGGCTGTGCCATTCACCACAGAATCACAAACAGAAGGTGTGCTGGGGACCACATTCAGTGCAGGTCAGTGTGCAGCTGCAGCCCAAGCAGCAGGTTGAGCTCTGCGGGGCAGGAGACAGAGCCTGAGGTAAGACAGCATGAACTGCCAACTCTTTGCAAAACAAAGAGTCCAGGGACCTGTGGGCCAGCCAGGAAGCCTGGACACTGAGAGACATGGCAGGAGCTGATGACACCCCAACTTTTGCAGTTTTATACTGCAAAGGTATAAAAGCCCAGGGGTTCCTTTGTTCTGGGTCCCTCCTCAGAAGCACCTTTTGAGCTGTTCTTTTGTTATTACTGCACTATGATAAATTATTTTAGGGATCTGGACATCTAAGACTCTGCTTAGAAACCTGGGAAAGCAAGGAAACCTGGGGTCAAGCCAGTAAGGAAGCCTGGTCTGACCCTGTGAGTATGGAGTGTGTAGCTGTGCAAAGGGGCCTTGGTGCCAGTTCAGGTGGTGTGAGTGTGACTGCCAGAGTGGCTCCCAGGGGGGTGGACAGGGAAGTTCCCTCAATAGTTGGAAGGGATCACAGTGGGTCATCTCATCCCACCTCCATGCTCAAGCAGGGTCATCCTATAGCCCATAGCACAAGATTACATCCAGACATCTGAATATCCCCTGATGAGGGAGACTCCACAACCTCTCTGGGCAATCTGTTCAGTGCTTGGTCATCCCCGTGTTCATGTTTAGGTGGAAATTCCTGTGCAGCTGTTTTTGCTCATTGCCTCTTGTCCTGTTGCTTGGCAGCCCTGAGAAAAGCCTGGCTCCATCCTCTTGCCACCCTCCCTTCAGACACTTAGAGACACTGACGAGGTCCCTGTTAGCGCATTATGTTTTACAAAGCAATGTTTCTAACAGTTTATGTTTTTTTCCAATATAAACCTATGATTTGGATGTATTTTGTCTGCTTCTGCATCAAATACGAGAACTTAAGAATTTAGCTCAAAGAAATACAAATCCTGAAAACACACTACAGAAGAAAATATGCTCCATATATACAACATCTAAAAAAACCTGGAATCCTCCAATATCAGATCAACATGCCATACAGGCAAATGAAAGAGTGTAACAACAACTTGTCCATAGTGACTCTCAGCAGCAATTGGGTTCCTTGTTGTGAGTGATACCAGAAGGCATCAGACACAGGAGTATTCTTAGGTCATGTACCATTCCTACATCCCATCAATACAGTGTAATGTTACCCACAAGACATTCTAGATTTTTTGTCTAAGGCTGGGTTAACTCAAGAAATTACTTTCAAATTATTGCCACAGAACTTGATGTCTAAGAATATTGACTCTTCTGTGTAACACATAACATTACATAATTTTCTGTCAATCATGAAATGCAACATACAATAACTTTGTTTAAAAAAAATACACACAAATATCTTTAGGGTAGGTGTCAGAGGATGGTGTCAGACTCTTTTCAGTGGTGCCCAGTGATAAGACAAGGAGCAACAAGCACAAACTGGCACAGAGAAAGTTCTATCTGAAAATGAGGAAAAACTGCTTTAAGGGAAGGTGAGCACTGTAAGAGGCTGCCTAGAGATGCTGTGGAGTATCTTCTCTGGAGATATTCAAAAGCCATCTGGACACAATCCTGTGAGGCACTTAGGGACGGGGTTTAGTGGTGGATTTGGATGGCTGGACAGAGGCAAAAGACTCTGTTTTTTATGTATTAATTGTGTGTTACTCACTGACTTGTGTAGTAAGCCAGTTTAAAACCTCATTCATTACAACTAGGAAATTTTAGTAGTTATAATAGAGAAGAAAAAATCCATTAGAACAACAACAATGCCGGAAGCAAAATACACAGTGTCTCAGCAGTAGTCCATCCCAAGAATAGTGATAGGAAAATGGAGCAATATTACATGCTCTTTTCTTTTTCCCCCAACAAAATTTTATTATCTATTAACAAACAAAAAGACTTACCTCTTCTATTCCCAATTCTAATACTACATCTGGATTGGCAGAAATCACTGAAAAATAAAATTAATTGGTTTTTTTCCACATTGGATGAGAAAGACTTATTTAAACTCAAAAGCAGCCTGGCTAGAGAGAAACTTGTGTAGCCTCTAAAAAATGAGTTTGGGTGTCAGTAGCAGTTTACCCATATTTTGTGGTGTCCTGTCGGGCTTACCTACTATCACTACTCAGGAAGTTACATTAGACTGAAAAAAGTGCAGTGTTAATGCCTCTGTTATGTTTTATACCTCAGCTAGTCCCAGGTATACAGGCATATGTACATAATGACTGTGCATCACGCAGGGAGATGGAAGGCCCAGCAAGGCCAATATCCTAAACCCAACACTGAGCAACAGCAGCACGTAAGAGAAAGCACGGTACAATTCAAGAACATGGAAATGGTTCCCCAGAATGCTTCTGAGAAATGCAGTGATTTATGGCTCATGGATTTTAAGAATAAAATGTGAACTGTTGTATTTTACAGCCTTCAATGGGCTCACCAATTCTCACTTTCATGTCACCTTGCATCATCTGCATAAAAGTATGACTTTTTTGAAAGTGAATTATTTGGACACATTAACAGGAGAAATGATAACTACTCTAACAGCTTTAAATCTTAATGTGACAAGGATTTTTTCAGTGAAAGTCTGGGCTTCAAATATTTTAATCTTAAAAGGTAATTATTTAAATAAAAGCTTTTCCTTTAACAAAAAAGAAAACCCTTAACCCTCTCCTGAAAGCATGAAACATCTTAATGCATACTGTTAATTTCATAAATTTAGAAAAGTACCATTTTTGGAAATGTTACAATTCTTACCTCAACAAATTTTGAGAAGCCTGAGGTTAGTAGTTTTAAAAGCAGTTTTTGTTCTGACATGAAAATCAGAAAAACTACTGAGATAAAAATACACTAAGTTACATGTCCTAATAAAATCCTTTTAGAGTATTACTGTTTCTAAATATTGACACAAAATTTCATTAGTACACTCCCAAATTAAGATTAAGAGCTGCAGGAGGTAGTGGTCTGTGCTATTATTAGAGCAGTATTTCTTTAAATACATGAACTGCCTACATACACATGATAAAATTCAGAGGTGAACTTCTATTGCCATTCACTGGCATATTTGAAGAAACCCATTCAACTCTTCCCCCCGCACCTCCCGGCTGACATGATTATTTTAAGCCCTCACTTATCAGTTATTATCGGTCTCTACTATTGGTTTCCAGAATTTCTTCATTTTTAGATACCTAATCCTGAGTTCATGTTTGCCATTCAATACTCATATTATGTCAGTATCAGAATAGAAGACTTCATCTTCCTGGGAAAGAACTTGCTAACTGTAATTTAGTGTGGGAACAATGCAGATCTGAGACACTGGGACAATACATTTACCCCTGCCACTGTAAAGTCACTGGTTGTTCTATCTGCTAACAGCTAAAGCTTTTCCAGTTGTACAATCACTACACTTTCAAAAATCAAATGGCAGACAGAATTGTCTAGTGATACATAGAACAGTTACTAAGTAAAATACTACCAGATGCTAGGAATGTAAAAGCAACTACCATGCACATGTTTACAGAAACTCCTATTAAAATAAAAAGGCATATGGCAGAATACTGTTATTTTGCAAAGAAAAATAGAAATTATGCAGAGACCATGACTAGTTTAATATGGTTTAAATATTGTTGCTTTCATTTCCTTATTTTGCAAAGGTAAAAGTTAAATTCTATTTTTATCAGCCAAATGCTTTTTAAAAAAGTTTTAATTCAGCTGATTTAGCAGATCTAGAGCTATATAAATACAACCAGAAATGGAGAATGAACAAGAGACTAAAGTAAATGCTTTGCAAAAATAAAATCTGCATCATGAACCTAAGACTATTTGCCAATATTGTGCTCAAAAAAATGTAGAACTGCCAAGTTATAACCTCTGAAAATAAGGTTTAAAGTTGAAATGCTGACAGGTCCTCATTTACAGGAAATTAACTGGCCACTACTAAAAGCAGAAACCAAAGTAACAAGACAGACTGACATTCATGCTCTATTAGCAAATTGTATGAAATCAGTATTTCTGCTATTTCTATTTAGATAATTTCAGATAATGTTTTCAGTTAAGTAATTCCTCCTTCAAGACAAACAGTAGGTAGAAAGAAGCCAAGATGGACAGAGAAGTAAGCAAAGTAGACTCCTAACTTTCATACAAGCACAATAACTCTATCCAAATTCTTAGTAACTTTTTTTTTCACTTGGAAAGGTAGCCAAAAAGGCAAAGCTTTGGCTGCAAAATATTATTTGCATTATAATATGCATAGATAATTTCTCTATTACAAAATCAATAATAAATATTATCATCTGGGAACAAGTAAGAATGGTTGAACAAAGCAAGTCAGCAAGCCATAAAAGCAGGTCAAGCCCCAAGGATATTTTTAAGCCAATAGTTTAAAGTGTAGTATAAATATTTTAGTAAAGAAATTTAACAACCTGTTATGCGTTTAGCCAGGTAGGCCTAAAATTTAGGTTTTACAGTTCAGGTTAGGCCTGGTATTGTCAGCTGACTTGAGCTGGGCTGGGCTAGCTAACAGCTGACTTCTAGCCAGTAGTGTTGTATTCCATATCATATTACAACATCATCTCAGAAGGGGTAAGAGCCGGTGTGTGGGAGGTGTTAAGTCAGTTCCTTTTGGCTGAAGTACAGAGGGGACGTGCTGCAGTTGTTCTGCTCTGTTGGGCCCTGCTCCTGCTGCTGCTACATCGTATTTTGTTTTAGTTTCAGGGAAGTAGAAATATTTTGTTGTTATACTTTCTCTTTCTTGCAGGGTGCCTTTTAGAGTGCCTATGAATCTAGAGTAACAGACTTTGTATTAACTGGGGAGTGGGAGGTTATTTCTTGTTATACATAACTTGTGTAAGTGTGTGTTATATTGTAGTTTTCTCTTAATTTTCTCTTTTCTGTATAAATACACAGAAGTAGTTTAAGCATAAACCTAGTTTGAAAGGTTTTTTTCCTCTCTCCCTCTTTTTCCCTTGGCTGGTTGGTTAAGAGGGGAGGGAACTCTTTCACTCTGTCTTGGACAGTTGGCATTTTGCCAGCTCAACCCAAGACACAACCTCAGGTATTTCATCCAGATAAAAACTAAGTGCTTTCAATTAATTTGCTTTAAGCCAGCATCTTATTCATGAACCGCAGCCAGGAACTAGTATGTCCCAAATTCATTCAGTGTCATACTTTTGGTCTACACACATCTCAGAAGTATCCGAGGCTGACAGTTCTTGCAGACAGGCTTACCAAGCTGAACCATTAATTTATTCTACTAGAGTAATAATATCTATTTATAAAAAAAAAAAAAATCTTTTCCCAGCTTCTCTGATTTGATCATGATGTGCAGCAAGTACATGGACTTTGAAAGAAGCTGGTGAACTGCCTTTGATGTTGATCTGAAAAGGCATTTCCATTTGTCCAAATGACAAAACATGGGAATTCACCATGGACTGTCTAAAACACATTCCTATCATTTTGTAAACGCTAAAAAAAGACCCTTCTGGCATAAAAATATTCAAATGAGTCAATGCACTAATTTAAAGATTAACTGTTAGGTTTTACTGGGATGACAGGTCCTTGACACAAGACGTAGAAGTGAGTGCTACCAGAACACCAATGACAGTGTAGCATGAACTGTTTCAAGAGTCTCCAAACGGGACATCTGAAAACACAGATTACTTCACTCACACTTAGATACTGAATGGTTTTATTTCCAGTATCTGGCCACGTGAGCCTTGCAAGACAGTGAAATCAGTCAGCACTGATGCTTATGTAAAAAGAGAATTTTGAAGAACTGAGGGATTTATACCTTTTGACTGATAATGCCTAACATAAAAGAGCTACCACTTATCTCAGCTGTTTATGATTCTCAGGATCACTAAGTGTCCTAGATTCCTGTTTTGTTGATCTAATGTCTTTTACCACCTTATCTTGAGCTGAAACCTCCAATCCCTGTTAAATCCTAAATAGGTATTTTATTATGGTGTAACGGACTCAACACTAAAGGTCTAGTCCAAAGTTTCAACTACTACATATAAAATAACATACTTCTGTGAAGTGTTAGTAAAAAAATAATCAGAAGAGGTATGGTTAAAAATATACCTCAGCAAATTGTATGGCCAGACTTTGCAAACGCAGATTTGGGCAGGGCTCTCCCCACGTGGGTGTGCCCTTCCAGCCTGCACAGTGGATGTTTTAGGTGAGGCACAGCGTGTGCAGAACTGGCCCCACCATTTAACTCCTCAGGTCCATCTGCCACTGCCGAGTGAGCTTGGACAGTGACAGTGAAGTCCTTGGGACTGTCACAGCACCCGGTACTAACTGGGGCTGACCCTGCTGAGCATCCGAGATGTGACGGGATGGGATGGCAGGGAGGCATTGAACTGCCAGGGGACAGTCCCCACTGAGACTCGAACTCAGGTCCTTGGGATTCAGAGTCCAGAGTGCTCTCCATTACATCATGGGACTGCCCCTCAGCAAATTCTTGTCAGCTTATTAGCAATACTTGCAAAGATAAAAAATATAGCAAATTCTTAAAAGACAAAATGAAGACAATATTTTTTGACAAAGTAGTTCTATTCTTAAAAGGAAATACAAATGAAAGATGGAGAAGAAACAAACATACAGAGAAGAAGATGAAGAAGGGTAACAGCACAATAGACTTTTGTTACTTTGTTAGGAGATTTGCTAGGAGTTTTTCCATGTAACTGACTGATGAATGGTACTCTAAATCATGCACTTATTTGAGCAGAATTGTAAGATTAAGTTGTAGAGGAATTCACTTTTATTTAAAGTCAACTTAGAACTCAAGCGTCAAAAGAATAAATACACGCTGCTGTGGTAAGTATTAAATTTAATTTTTAAGGAGTTGTAGTATGAAAACACAATCAGCAGACATTCAATATACCCATAGTTTAAAATGCCTAGATGAAAGAAACTTTGCAGAACCTTATATAAGCACCCTTGGCAGGGGAAGTAGTTACCTTGAGGATTTCTCTTGTGCCACTGCTGATAATTTGCTGATAAGGCCTTCCATTGCAGGATCAACAAGTCAAGCTGTGTAACCAGAAAAGAAGCATCTCTTGAAGTTGCATTGGTGTAAAAAGAGGTAGAATGGGATAGGAATTACACTAATAAGTTCATGCAGCAGAGAACAAAAGAGCATCTATTACAATAGAACACTTTTTTTAAAAAATATCTTAAAGTCACTTGCAGGGATTAAGAAACATTTCTGTTATTTTTTCAAAAAGGGGAAATAAGAAGGAGTCAGAGTTGGCATTTTTCCCCTAATTTTCTTTGTAATGACCACAACTGAAGAGCAGCTACTAGAAGCAATGACAAATACTTCACATCCCCACTTCTGCCTCATGGCTGATACACATTTAAGGTTAAATGAACTCAGTGTTACATGTGATGACTAAACAAAAGATTGGTTTCTAAAATAACCAGTAGTCAAATAAATTTTCTATCAAAACTGTATTTCTGGACCCAACAAAAAATGTCTTAAAACTAGTGCTCTAGCTCATGATAACCACTAAAAATACAGAAAAAATACCAGTTCAGAAAATCTTAATAAAAGCCAAGCTAAACAACCATAGATTAATTAAAAACTACTTATTTTACTATCTTCCTAAGCTATGGAGGAAGAATATACTCATTACTGCTATTCCAAGTCCTGAAATTGAGGACCACACCCATAATTTTTCTTCAAATACATTGTATTTTAAATAGAGGTATCATATCCCAAGTAATCTGATAGGAAATTAAGCATATATTCAAATACAAAAAGTTCTGCTGATATGGACAGGTATTCCATAAAGAACACTGCAGATTGCATTTGGCTTTTCATCAACTGAAAAAGCAGAAAACATACTAAAAATCATCAGGTAAAATCTTAAAATAAAAATCTCAAGAACTGACTATATAGGCTTATATTT
>VWZD01000005.1:25939-49270 GCA_013396695.1 Sakesphorus luctuosus | reverse complement strand
GTGGGGGTGGTGATACCCCTGAACGTCCCTCCCCAGCTTGGCTTTGTTGAAGGCCGGGTTGGATGAGGCTGGGCAAGCTGATCTGGTGCGAGGTGTCGCTGCCAATGGCACGGGCGGGTTAGGACTGGATCTTTTAGGACCGTTCCAACCCCTTAGCNGCCTAGCTAAAACCACCACAGACAGTAACTTAAAAATTGTTGATTGGGGTTCTTTTAATGCATTCAGACAGCTGAGGTAGTACTTGCTTTAAAAGGGAACAGCAGAATGAGTTAAAGCAGAGTTTGAGTGGTTTTAGTCCACTGGAAATTTATAAGTCTGAGTACAAAGCCATTGCTAAAAGCCCTTTAATTTTGTTTGCACAAAATCCTAGCATGTTTTTGACTAAAATATGAGTAAGCAATTCAAGTAAGGGAGAACAGAAACTAGATGTATCTTTAAGGAAAAAAAATGCCTTCCTGATTTTTCTTTTTATTCTTTGTAGTTCTTGAATTTGAACATGTTTATCTTGAAAATCTGCCATCTGCTTCGATGTATGAACGGAGTTACATGCACAGAGATGTCATTACACATGTAGCATGTACTAAGTAAGTATCTCCCTTTTCCATGGTATTGCTTTGTCAGAGCTATATTTTTGTATATGATAAGAAGTTTTCATTGTAGAAGTTTAACAATGGGAAGTAGCAGTATTGTAAATGGTTTGGGTTCTGGTATTTTTTTTTAAACTAAGTGCAAAAGAAAGGCTTACTTAGAAGCAAATAAAAATTGTTTACATAGACTTAAGGAGGGTCTTAAAATCCTTGTTGAAGTGTGCAGGATATATAGGAGTGAGATTGACTGACTACCCCTGAAAAAATACCATTTAGCAGAAGCACAGATACCACACACACACATGAACAGTAACTACTGTGAAACCAAACCTAAAATAGGAGTTACATTTATATATTCATAAAGGGTAGTGTTACGTATTTCTTCAGTTCAGGCTGTTGACTTTTCATAGATGAATCCAGAATGCATTAAAATACCTGTCTGCTTTTCCAGGAGTGGTAGTACCCATTCAGACAGATTGTCCCAGTAATTTCTTGAATATTGATTCTCTGCACAGTGTTAATTATAGTGCAAATTACTGACTAGTGGGAAAGTGCATAATGTTTGTATATCTTCTCTTGTTTTTATTTTTCTTTTGTAACTGTAGGACAGATTTTATCATAACTGCCAGTCATGATGGACATGTAAAATTCTGGAAAAAAATAGAAGAAGGGATTGAGTTTGTTAAACACTTCCGAAGTCATCTGGGTAAGAAGTGGCTTTTTCTTCTCTAAAGAGCCTCACTTTTTCCTCCACATTGCTTTTTGTTGTTTGAGGAGGGAGTGCAAATAGAGAGACAAATTCTGGGGTTCGTTTAGTACGGTCGGGCATTAAATGATATCTACCTGTCTTCCTTCATTCCTCTGCCTTGTTACATTTTGCTCCCAAACTCCAGGAGGGATAGGGTGAGAATAAATAACATGGGACTTTGCTTGCATAGATCCTCTACATCCTTTGCATTGCCTTGTGCCTTGCCTAGTATTTTTTTTCCTTGCAATATGGAAAAAAGGGATTATTTTTTCCTTATGTCATACTGCAGTGAAGGATGTCCTTTCTTGTTTATTAATAGTATGTTAACCTTATTAACAGGTGTTATTGAGAGTATTGCTGTTAGTTCAGAGGGGGCATTATTCTGTTCAGTTGGAGATGACAAAGCAATGAAGGTGTTTGATGTAGTCAACTTTGACATGATCAACATGCTGAAACTTGGGTAAGTTACTTAGTTCTTGGAAGTGTTTGTTTGGGATTATAAATGGGGGTTATTTTGCTAAGAGATAACACAATAATTCGAGTGGTTTGAGGTTTCCCTCCCACTCAGATGAAGCTGAGTGAATTTCTGCACAGGCTTCGTATTTATTTATTTGATCCTGTTCTTTCTAGTGAACCTGAGATGAAGTCCTTGTTCTGTTTCTCTTTACCAGACGGGCATTGAAAACCCAAATTATTGGTGTCAGTTGTAATAATGTCAGAATATCACCAGTCCTGTAGTGTCCATTAGTTAGATTTGTGAAAGGATACAAAATATGACATCCTATGGAGACTGTATAATGTCTTTGAGGTCTGCCATTTCATTTGAGTTCTGGTTCTCAAAATCTTTGCTTACAGACTTTAAAACAGACATAATTTATGTTATTGACCATATTTCCAACTTATTTTATTTATAGAGTATGTTTTTGCAAATAGCAAATGAGTTCCTTCTTAGTTAAATGCATTCACAGCCCTTACTGAATATAGGGGGATTGTCTTAATTTTGTTTATATCACTTCATTTTACTGCAGCATTAATCACTTAAGAGATGGAAGAGAAAGGCTGTTGAGCCATCCACTGAATGGTGGTGCCTGGAAAAGCTTGGTTATAACCTGCTGAATGTTAGCAATGCATATATTAGCAATACTAGTAAATAAAGTTTAAAATTTGCTTTTGATACTTGGTTTCAAGTTTGCAGCATAACTTAACTCATATCTAAGGAACACCAATCCTTATTTTTTTTATTTTTGTCCTTGCACTCTGTGTTGCAGCTACCACCCTGGGCAATGTGAATGGGTATATTGCCCTGGAGATGCCATATCTTCTGTTGCAACGTCTGAGAAGAGCACAGGAAAAATATTCATATATGATGGACGAGGGAATAACCAGCCACTTCATGTGTTTGACAAACTCCACACCTCCTCGCTGACTCAGATACGGCTGAACCCTGTCTACAAAGTTGTTGTGTCTGCTGACAAGTCAGGGATGATCGAGTACTGGACTGGAACTCCTCAGGAATACAAATTTCCAAAGAATGTGAACTGGGAGTATAAAACAGATACTGATCTATACGAATTTGCTAAATGCAAAGCTTACCCATCCAGTATAAGTTTTTCACCTGATGGCAAGAAAATGGCCACTCTTGGGTCTGACAGAAAAGTTAGAATTTTTCGTTTCCTGACAGGGAAGCTCATGAGAGTCTTCGACGAATCTCTCAGTGTGAGTTTTGTCTCGTTTCTCTTTCTTTGAGATATTTTCTGTACTTATTTGAATTAACTTGCCAGCACGTTCACCTAAGTTATCATTTGTTTCTAAAGGCAAGCTTCCTTCCTATATTTTTCATGCAGAAAAGGCCACACTCTCTTTGTTCCCTCTTGCATTGCTTTGCCCCAAATGAATTCTTACTGCCCTACATTACTTACACAGTGAAGCAGAGTTGTTGACTTTCATCTGTGTTTTCATTCTGCTAGATTACATTTTACTAGAAAGCAATTATAGAGGATTTCAAATAACATCAGAATAATGAACCAAATTTGTCATGTAAGAAACCTGTTAGAAAACTGACCACTTTTCTTCCTTTGCTTAAAACTAGTCCTAAAACATGCCTATAGTCTCATTAAAATAAAAAGAGTATTACTTGTATTTGGTTAAATTCTTCAAATAAGTGCAATAGTCTCCTTAGAATTCAGTGTTTTCTGATCATGTGGATTAGTGTTTTGCTGGATAAAAAGTAAAAAATGTGTTAATATAATAGGGATGTGGGTTTTTGTCTGTAGATGTTTACTGAACTTCAGCAGATGAGACAGCAACTACCAGACATGGAGTTTGGCCGACGTATGGCAGTTGAGCGTGAGCTGGAGAAAGTGGATGCAGTAAGATTAATTAATATAATTTTTGATGAAACTGGACACTTCGTTCTCTATGGAACAATGTTGGGCATTAAGGTCATAAATGTAGAGACTAACAGGTAAGTTCCAATGACACCGTGAGATTACATTTCTGTTTCAAAATCTGTATTCAGTCAAATTTATAGTATATTTAAAACTATGGTTATAAATGGTTATATTTAAAACTAAGGTTGTGGTCTCTAATATTTTTGTGGTGATATTTGGTAGCCTTATGTTAGACTGTAGATAAGATAGTCACATGCTTTATAAAGTAGTTGTTGCAGAGTAAAGCTTAGTGAAATGTATTAAAAATGTGTAACCAATTAAATTCTAGTTAACTGGATGGGATAATACAAAGTAAATGTGGATCATTTAGTTGGGATTTTATTATGTCAGGAGGCTGACTGGTAAACCAGGTAGCAAGTTTGAGTAGAGAAACATCATAAAAACAATTAGTAAATAATTATTTTGAGAGGATTTGGCAATTTTGCTCTGAGCCTTGCAGTCAGAAAGGAGATGTTCTCTGTGAGCAGCCGACAGCACTTACAGCTCTTTACCCCTTGTACTTCAGGTGTATTCGTATCTTGGGAAAACAAGAGAACATCAGGATGATGCAACTAGCCTTGTTCCAAGGAGTAGCAAAAAAGCATCGTGCTGTGATCACTATAGAGATGAAAGCATCTGAAAATCCTGTTCTCCAGAATATCCAAGCAGATCCAACAATAATCTGCACAGCTTTTAAAAAAAACAGGTTTTACATGGTATGTGTGGTTTATATTTAAGTGACTCATTCTTATATTGTTTTCTTTATATTTTTTCCTGTTTTCTCCTTCTACCTTTCTAGTGCTTTTGATCTAGAGTATTTGCAAACACAGATTTTCCAGAGGAGCCCCTCACTATTGCAAGCAAATTCTAGAATTTTTAGATTGAACTATATATAAATATATATATTAGCTATAAACAACTTTAATTTTTTCATTATTGCTCAAGCAGTTAAATGAATGGTTGTGGTTTTGGCTGTCTAAATTTTTATTCCCCAAGAAGATGATATCCTTTTGTTCTAGTTGAAAAAAAAGTAAGTAAGAACATTTAAAAAAGCTAACCAGATCTTAAAAAGAAACAATATTTTACTGTATGTATAAAAGTGTAATAGAGAAAAATTTCAGACCAGGATCATAACTTGGTAGCAGTAAGGACATAAGAGGTGACCAAGAAAGACAGGAGTCACCTTCCTGTTCACAGCCAAATGGACAAGCAATTCCTGAGTAGGCAGTACTTGATTTGAGAGGTGATAGCCACAGAGGTTAGAGATTGGTCTGTCTGTTATGAGTTAAATTTTCTGGTTTTCTATAGTTTTGTATTAATGCAGTATTGGAATAAGAGGATTCAGTTTGATTTTGTAGTGCAACTAAAACCTTTGGCATGAAACCTGGTGACTTTGAGTATAACAAAAACGTGATATTCTCTGCCCCTTTTTAAATAAAAGGTGCTGAATTACTGCTGGCTTCCTGTTCAAAAGGGGTGGAAGTCTAAAGATAACAGATTATAAGAAGTTACTTGGGATTTGCATGTCATTGTACTGGAGTTTGTGACTGTGGAAACGCTGGTAATGCACAGCACTGAAATGCAAGGGTAGACTGTATGAATTGTCTCCCTACATTTCAGATTGAATTGGGTGTTTAGCCATTGAACAATAACATGGATGTCGTGGTGCAGAGCACTGTGTAAGTTAAGGGGAAAAAAGAGAAAATGAAGGAGTTAACTTTCTGTTCTTTTGTTCTTCAGTTCACTAAACGGGAACCAGAAGATACAAAGAGTGCAGATTCTGATAGAGATGTATTTAATGAGAAACCTTCTAAAGAAGAGGTCATGGCAGCCACTCAGGCAGAAGGTCCTAAAAGAGTTTCAGACAGTGCCATCATCCACACAAGCATGGGAGATATTCACATCAAGCTTTTTCCTGTTGAGTATGTGTTTGGTAGTTTATTTCTTGTTTTGTTTTTGTTCCTTCTGTCCCTCTGGTTGCAATATCCCAGACTTATATTTCAGGCAAGGAATAATTTTTTCTTTTCCTTTTTCTACTGTCCTTGTTTCCTGACAGCTTCTTAATACACCAAGCTAGGAATGAGACTCTTGACAAACATAGATGAAGTAGGGTAAAAATAGATTTAAATAACAGTTTGGGGCACAGGAGTTTTTAAAAATTCTGTTTTGTTTTATTTAGTTATTGGATCAAGGGGACTATTCCTTTCTAGACTTGATTCTTTCTCTCAGCTGCAGATGCAGATGGGTCACTGCACTCTTCTGTGTAAGCTGCGGGTTAGAGCCAGGCAGTGCTGTTGGTTCTGTCTGAAAAAAGAATGGTGGTGTTGGCAGCAGCGGTACATTTGGCAGGTCTGTGCAAGCCATAGGAGGAGTAGTTGCAGTTTCCAAATGTGGCCAGAGTACTACATTTTATGTTATTGCAGATCTTTTAAGAGCAGTATAACATATCAGCATATAATATTATTGTTGTGTATGTGAAAAAAAGGAGGCATAAAACTGAAATAGTTTCATGCACAACAATTGCTAAAGTTGTTTCAACATCTCTCCTTTGTGATGTAAAAATTGCAAATTTTTTTTATGTAATAGTAAACTCTGTTAGTCATGGGCTATTTGGAATTGTTGCTGGCCCATTAGCAGTCACACCCCCCCCAGGCTGGGTGTGAAGGTGCTAATGACTCCCCGAAAGGGAGTTATCACAGCTCTTATCTCACAGGTGTCCTTCACACCTAGCTTCCAATCTGAGGGGTCAGGTGTGCCCTTTGTGGGCAGCTGCTGCAAATGGCCCATTGTTAACAGTTCGTGGGAAAGGGATAGAGGGTTTAGAATATACAGCTTTGGAGCACACATAGTTTATTTACAAAACTAGTAGCCCAACTGGAAAGAACCTCCAATCAGTGGTGCCTTGCACTAGGTCTTGACATGATTTGTTTTCTGACAGTCATGGTTTACGTCCAGCCAGCAACTAAGCCCGCTACAACTGCTCCCTCACATTCCTCTTGGTGGGATGAGTAGGAATGAGAATACTCAGGCGCTGAGGTAGAGGCAGTTTAGCTGGGAAAGCAAAAGCCATGCACACAAGCATAGCAAAACAAGGAATTAATTCAACACTAGCCATGGACAGGCGGGTGTTCCACCATCTCCCAGAAAACAGGGCTATATCACATGTAGTGGTTACTTGGGAAGACAAAATGCCACCAGTTTCTGTCCCCCACTTCTTCCCTCATCTTTTATATGTTGAGCATGGTGCTGTATGGAATGGAGCGTTCCTGTGGTCAGTTGGGTCAGCTGTATCCCTTCCCAGCCCCTTGTGCAGGAGCGAAAAAGGCCTCAATGCTGTGCTGCTCAGGAAGGGCTAAAACATCCTTGTGTCATCAACTGCTGCTGCCTTACTGTGTAACCATTCAATTTTGTGCTCAAGCTTTTGGTTTCAGCTCTGGGTTTGAGGAGGAGATTTGTTTTTTCCCTGTGTGATGAGAGCCCTTTCTACATGGAGCTGAAACACTGCTCAGCACTCAGGATCTTTGCCTCAGCTGACATCTTTATGTCCTTGTCACCATAAAAATATTATTTGTAACCTGTTTTTTCTGTTACATGATCTTAGGTGCCCCAAGACAGTGGAAAACTTCTGTGTGCACAGCAGGAATGGTTATTACAATGGACATATAATCCACCGTATCATCAAGGTAACGTAGCAAATGAATTTTTTGTTGGTTTCAATAATGTGCGTTTGTGGTAAGCCTTCTCTGTTAACCGTTTCACTCCCCTTTTGCACACAGGATTTTTGGGGTGGCTTTAGAGTTCCCTGTAAAATCTGAACAACTCTGATGTTCTAAATGGCTTAATCACTTACAAAGATTGTTTAATAGTTGTTCTGCAACTACTAAGGTGGCAGAAAACTGAAAATTGAAAGATCAGCTATCCTGCTTGAATTAAGACTTTGTTTCATGTCAGAAAGCCTTATATGTGCTTCTTATTTCTGCTACATCAGAATCAAGCAATGCAGCCTAAGTGTTTGCTGAAAGTGCAGATAGTCAGGTTTCTGTCCTTTACTAGTAGGAACAGTGAGCGAGAAAAGACAGCTTGCTTTTTCAGAAGTACTTGATTGTAACTAAAAAGAGCCTTAAATGCTTTGTCTGTTATGCACAGCATTTTAACACTTATATTTTGCTGAAAGGTGTGAACTAAGTTTGAAAAAATGTCACTTGGCATAAAACACTTTTGGTTATTTATTCTATGCAATGATGTAATAACATCAAATTTCCGTGCAGGGTTTCATGATTCAGACTGGTGACCCCACTGGTACAGGAATGGGAGGAGAAAGTATTTGGGGAGGAGAATTTGAAGATGAGTTTCATTCAACTTTACGACACGACAGACCATACACACTCAGCATGGCTAATGCAGGACCAAATACCAATGGATCCCAGTTTTTTATAACAGTAGTCCCAACTGTAAGTAATATTAAAGGCTGAATTTAAGGCCTGAGAGTCTAACTAGATAGTAAAAGATACAGTTTTTCTGATAGAAAAAGGATCACACTAGTACTATTTAAATAATCTCTCATAATACTTTGAAATAAATGCTGCACATCATGGTATCACTGAAATTCTCCCTAAAGAAACAGAAAAGTATTTCTGTCGGTTGTAAACAAGAGGGATTTTGCCTTTAATTGGAAAAAGGGTGATACAGAATTCTTAGGCATGTTTGCAATTATGTCTTACTAGAGTAACTTAATAGTAGTGGTTTATACTTGATGGAACTCCAAGTATTGCTTAGATTGTTAGGAGTTTGGATATAGTGCCAGGATGTGTCCTTAACAGTAGCTAATTGTAGCAATGCAAAGAAGCCAGTAATTCGGTTTGAAGATTTCATTTGATCTGTGTGTAATTTCTGAGCCAAAAATAGGAATTTTGGTATGTGAGTCTAAGAGATAAAAGATAATTCCTTAAAAGTAACATTTAAAAGAACTGCATCCTTAAGCACTGCTTTCAAAATTTTGTGTCCTATTTTAAAAAAGCCCACCCACATCTGCCATAGTTTTGAGGTTTATTAAGTTCTATTAAGTCTACTGTATGAGTATGACTTTGAATTAAGTAGTATTTGGACTGGCACTTAAAATTCCTCTGTGAAAATACCGTGACACAGAGAGACTAAAACAGTGTGCCTGTAAACTGAGAATACACTTTAAAATAAACAAGACAATGCTACTGCATTGCTAAATGTGACTTCTGTAGTACAATTGAAAAGGTAAGTTCAAACAGATAGGAATGTGTGTTAACTGCACTGCTGATATTTGAATGGTGTTAGATTCCAGTCTGAACACACATAACGTATGTATCTGCACTTTCTGGTCTGGTGCTTGACCTAACGTTGCTTTTTATTTCTCTTCCTGTGCTCTCAAACAGCCATGGCTAGACAACAAGCACAGTGTGTTTGGACGAGTGACCAAAGGAATGGAAGTTGTTCAGAGAATCTCAAATGTAAAAGTCAATCCCAAAACGGACAAGCCCTATGAGGATATCAGCATCATTAATATCACAGTGAAGTAAGGCAGGGATTGAAGATTCCTGCTTAAGCAGAAAAAACTGAACGTGTAGGACCCAGAAACAGACTGAGAAAGAACGGAAACATTTTTGATAATTCCTAGATAATAGGAAGTACCAGGACACAGCAATCATCAGTTCTACAATTTTTAATGTACCTGAAGTGCCCTAATTCTGTATTTGATAACTTTGTATTTTAAAGTAAAACATCTGCATGTTTCTTATGAAGTCTACTGTTTTTCTTGCAAACTAAAGATACCATTCCCGCCATGTCCTATGATAGTGTTTTTAACTTTTTCATGTTTATTTGCATCTTTTGTATTTAATTAATCCTTTCCAGAGTACTGAAATCTTTTACAAAGGTCTGAAATCCAAAGTTGCATAAGCTCTTCAATCCTATATATCAAAAATTAGATTATGATAGTGTTTGCTATGACAAACAAATAAAGTAGTCTACCTCTGTTCTTTCAACTGGTTGTGTAAATGTCTCCTCTGTCCAGGAGCAATTATCAACTCTTAGAATGCCAGTGTATAAAAGTCTTGTGCAATTTACTTGGTGTTGCCAATGAATTTTTTGCTTTCAATCTTTCCTTTCTCATTGTTTTAGCATAGGGAGTTTTTTTTCTGCCTGCATTTTTGCCAGGAGTTCTACAAAGATTATTGCTCCTACTGAAATGTTTATTGAAATTAATTATTATAATCTTGGTTTGGATGCAGTTATAGAATAGAACCATAGAATCACTGGGGTTGGAAAAACCCTGTAAGATCAGAAAGTCCAGCCGTTAACCCAGGACCACCACCATCTTCACCATTAAACCAAGTGCCACATCCGTGTGTTTCTAAACATCTCCAGGGATGGTGACTCCACGATTTCCCTAGACACACTATTCCAATGCCTGACCACATTTCAGTGAAGTTTTTCTTAATATCTCGTGGTAATTTGAGGCCATTTCCTCTTGTCCTGTCACTTGTTATCTGGAGAAGAGACTGACACCCACCTGACTACACTTCCTTTCAGGTAATTACAGAGAGTGTTAACACCTTCCCTGAACCTCCTTTTCTCCTCAGCCACTCCTCATAGGCCCTGTGCTCCAGACACTTCATCATTTCTGTTGCCCTTCTCTGGACTTGCTCCAGCACCTCAATGTCCTTGTAGAGAGTGACCAAAACTGAACACAGGGTGTGAGGTGTGGCCTCACCAGTGCTGAAGTACTGAGGGACAATCTCTGCCCTGGTCCTGCTGGCCACACTATTGCTGATCCAAACCAGGGTGCCACTGGCGTTCTTGGCCACCTGGGCACATGGCTGGCTCGTGTTCAGCTGCTGTGGACCAGCACCCTCAGCTCCTTTTCTGCTGACAACTTTGCAGCTACTCTTCTCCCAGCTTTTACCTTGTACCACTGGCCTTGGTCCATCATTCAGCCTGTCCAGATCCCTCTGCAGAGCCTTCTGCCCTCCAGCAGATCAACACTCCCACCCAGCTTGGTGTTGTCTCTGAACTTACTGAGGCTGCACTCCACCATCAATACAGGTATTTAACAGGACAGGCCCCAGTACTGAGCCCTGGGCACCAGCACTGGTGACCTGCTCCCAGCTGGATGTGACCCCACTCACCACCACTCTGGGCCCGGCCCTCCAGACAGTTGTTTAGCCAGAGAACAGTATACCCATCCAAGACATGGGCTGACGGTTTCCCCAGGAGAATTGCTATGGGAAGGTGTCAAATAAAGCCTAGGCAGACAACATCCACAGCCTTTCCCTCATCCAGTAGGCAGATCACCTAGTCCAGGGAGACCAGGTTGGTCAAGTAGCGCTTGCATTTCACAAATGCATGCTGCCTGATCCCAATTTGGCACATATTACATGATGGACCCAGGATGGGCTGCTCCAGGACCTTCCCTGGCATCAAGGTCAGGCCGCCAAACCTGTGGTTTCCTGGATCCTTCTAACCCTTGAAGATGGGCATTAAAATTGCCAGATTTCAGTCACCTCCCCAGTTAGTCTTGTCTGCTGGTAAATGATTAGAAGTGTTTTGGTTAAGTGTCCTCCACCAGTCCCCTGCGGTGGATCCATTCTGGTCCCACAGACTTGCAGGTGTCTTAACTGATATAGCAGGTCACTAACCATTTCTTCCTGGATTATGGGGGCTTTGTTTTGCTCCCTATCCCTGTCTTCCAACTCAGGGGACTGGATACCCTGAGGACAACTGGTCTTACTGTTGAACACTGAGGCAAAGAAGGCATTAAGTACCTCAGCATTTTCCTGATCCATCATTCCTGTTTCTCCCTGCACTCAGTAAAGGATGAAGATTCTCTTTGACCCTCCTCTTCTTGCTGATGTATTTGTAAAAACATTTTTAGTTGTCTTTTCCAGCAGCAGTCAGATAAAATTCTAATTGGGCTTCGGCCCTTTTAATTTTGTCTTTGCACAACCTCACAATATCCTTGTAGTCCTGCTGAGTTGCCTGCCCCTTCTTTCACAGGTTATACACTCTTGCTCTCCCTGAGGTCCAGCCAAAGCTTTCTGTTGAGCCAGGCTGTCCTTCTTGCCCACTTTCAGCACATGGGGATACCTGCTCCTGCACCTTTTCAGGATTTCCTTCTTGAACAATGTTCTGCCTTCCTGGACTCCTTTGGTCTTCAGGACTGATCTCTGAAAGGACTCTCTCAACTAGTTTGCTAAAACAGGCCCTACTCTGCCCTCTGAAAGTCTGAGCTCACAGGTCTGCTGACCACTCTCCTTCTGCAAGAAGCAAAACCTCATTTTGTGATCCCTTTACCCAAGACAGCCTCTGACCATCATACCACCGACCAGTCTTTTTCCGTTCTCAAACAGCAAGTCCTCAATGAAAGCTCAGACAACTCCTCAAGCTGTTGAAAGTCTGTGGACAGATATGGTTTATCTTGGCTGTTTATGTTCACATAACACCACAGCACTCATAAAAGACTCAGGAGTTTACAGTTCTGGTACCTTCATTTATGAATTGAGATGTTATGCATGATAGTCAAAGTCAGTCCCTCAAAAGTTGCTGCTACCATGAAGAACTTTTGTGAGAT
Organism: Sakesphorus luctuosus; assembly: GCA_013396695.1. Lineage (NCBI taxonomy): Eukaryota > Metazoa > Chordata > Aves > Passeriformes > Thamnophilidae > Sakesphorus > Sakesphorus luctuosus. The sequence continues at coordinate 36,907 of VWZD01000005.1, read as the reverse complement.
GAAAGATCTTCATGGATCAGTAAGACAAATTCTACAGTAAGTTACTTGTAGCACACCTCTAATTTGAGCTGACCTTACAAAAGCCCAAAAAGGCAAGTTTATTAAAATTTGCTCTCAAGATTTTATGTACTTTCATTGAAAAGAAATAATGTTCTGGGTAGCTCAAATTGCAGCAGCTCATGAATTGTTTCCACTAAGAGCCCTTTCTTTCAAGCAGTTTATGTAACATCCACATCTACTGCAACACTCTAAGAAGCAAACCCTCACAGTCCACAGTAACTTTGAAGGTAGAATACAGAAAGACCGTATCAGGTGATAAAACATTACTTTTCAGTTAGCCTAGCCATACTATTTTCAAGATGATATTCTTTAAAGAAAGCCACAACACAGTCACTGGATGTTGCATTTACTCAATTTCAAAATTAAGTCAAAATAATTCAAGAAGTTATTCAGTCTTTTTAAACAATCCTCAGTTAGTAATGCTTGAGTGACTTCTAGTTGAGGAAATATTCCAATTACATATTGCATAAGTCAGTACACCAAAAACTAAAGTTCAGTAAAATTGATGAAACAAGCTTAAATTTATTAACTGAAGCAGTTCATATGTAGTATTAATGTATAATACAAATAAACCTCTTTGTGTACCTGTTTACACTGAAGAGTTCACACACAAATGCAACACTTTCACAGTTACTTCAAGTCATCTTAAATAAATTCAATTTAAAAACACTTTTATGGTAGCATTTCATGTGTCACACGCAATCACTTGCACTCAAATACTTGCATGAGTGAGAATTTCTTCTCTGCCCTCAATATAATGTTACATCAAATCCATACTGGTCACCTTGAACATTTTCAAATAGAACTGAGCAGCATGTGTAACTGAAGCCTAAGCCAGCTAAAATAAAACTACAGAATCAAGATTCTTCTAAAGAACGCATGTCTTCTGTTAAAAATATTCCAAGGAAAGGTATCTACCACACTTAGTAGAACTTGTCTGTATCTCAAAAAGAGCTGTGAAGGGACAAGTCAGCCCCAACTACGTCAGGGTTGCTCTGTGGTACAGGCTAAGCAGAGGCTCGAGTCAGAGCAGCCAACTGTGTATCATGCAAGAAGTTACAGTTTGGGAAGGATGAACAATTTCAAGTTTGGTAGGAGCAAAAAACCCTCACCTTTTATTCTTTTATAAATATTTCCAAATTTATCAGGTTGTCTGAAGAAAGAGTAAATACCCTGCCTCAGTATCTATGTACATAGGTAGGCACTGAAGCCTGTTTTGCAAACATTGAACTACTTTAAAGCTTAGTGTTCTTTCAGCTACTATTCGAGTCATTAAACTTGCTGAATCTGAAGCTGCATTTAACATCACTTACCTGAAATTTAAGTAACAAGAGAAAACTACAAGGAAGTGACATTATGAGGAAGTGGTTACCTTAACTACTTCCTCTTGAAGAAAAGTGCAAGTGTACTAAATTATTTGTTTATACATTCTTGGCTCTACCTAAGGGTATGTAGTAGGAAAACTAAGTCACAATGAAAACCATAGCCACAGATAATGGTGAGGTTCAGAGCTCTCACAGGTAACCATACTTTCTAGCATGGCAAAAATATCCCCATATCTGTGGAACAACACTGTTCACTTCCACAGGCCGGTTCTCCTGATGTATCTCTACTCCAGTAAGATAAGTGATGATACACAGTTTTGATCCATTGGACATGCTTTTTGTAGCTCTGTACTGACATCAAGAGGGTCCATGACCTGCTCTCTCCAACTGGTGGTGGCCATGCACTAAAAGAGAAGGGCAGAAGATTCTGGTGCACATACCAGACAGATAAAATTGTTAGCAGAGTTGCATGTCCAGCAGAAAAAGAGACATCACTAAGTCATTGCAACCTTCTCTAAATATAAACAGCACTACACCCATATTTCACAGGTTTGTGAATGAGTAATCTTCAAAAATAGAGGCATTGGTGACAGTTCCATGTAGAAGATACAATAAGAAGTGAAAATCTAATTATGGAAAGTTTATATCACATTTTACTGTCTACTCTTCTGAGTAAGAGTTATAATTAGCGGACACTAGTTGTACATTATGATAGTGAATATTTTAAGGCCACTACCTTAATCTGGTAGCATGACTTCTACATAAAAGTACATAGCTGGACTGACATTACACCACACTACTTCTTTAAGAAGTTTTTTTCAATTTAGTTTGACATCTTGAGGAGTAAACAATCTCTAAAGGCAGATTATGTCCTCAAGTACATACAAACCACTTTCACCTCAGCATCACTACAGTGCGTCCATAAATAATTTACCATGAAAAATCCCACCAGCCCCTACTCCCCAGACAGAAAGTGAGTTGCTAAACTTTGCCATAGCCTCCCCACTCTGCAACACTGTTCTCCATTCTGAGACTTCAGTTATGCTGCCTCCTGATAACAAAGAAGGAAGCTAATAAATAACAGGGGAAATATTTTCTTTATATGGTGTATTTACATTAAGTTTGAATGCCACCTTTAGATTAATGAATTCTTTAGATATTAAAGAGTAGCACCATTTATTTCTGACTAATAGAGAGGGCTATTCCAATAACTTGAGATGGATTTTGGAATATTTTCATGGGAAAGTATTTCTAAACCCCTCAGAACTTTTCTAATACTAATTACCTACTATAACATTGTTACAATTATTATATGAACTGCAATGCATATTTTATCAGGGAAGAATTTTAAATTGTGACAATTTCACTAAAGAGAATTTCAAGACACTCTTGTAACAAGCCCATTCCACTACTTGTAAATGTATCGAGTTTCAAAAACACTGTAACAGCACAAGTTTACTGAACCAGTTAACCAGTCTAGGATAAAGCCTTGTATTTTTCTGTCATCACCAAGTTAAATGAAGTCCCCTGTTCAGAGAGCAGACCTGGCAACAACATCCAGGTCATGGAAACAAGACAGTAAACTACAACCTTAAATTGCAGCTGCTGTAAAATTAAGCCACATCCAGGACACCAGCAGCCACTAACTGTCTCGAAAGCCAGTCCAGTCCTTCATAAAGTCCTGTACCACTTCGGGCATCACAACCCTGAATATACCAGCTACGGCCACAGCAGAGTTTGTGGAGACTCAGCAGTTCTGTGATTTCTTCCACTGAAAGTGCACCTGCTACATCCTGCAAAAGAATCAGATACAAACACTCAATTGTTCTTCTGTAATATGTTGGAAGCTATTTTAACTGATGGCTTAGATTGAAGCTACAGATCACATAAAAGCTTTCCAAACACAAACCCCAAATCAAACAATTAAGCATTTACTACCTGTTACCATAAAACAAAACCCCACTGTTCAATCTACTAAGCATTCAGGCAACACTTTATTTTACCAGCATTACATGTAAGGAAAACATCTACATTTTATACTTCCCACATTACTATTCCCTGTCCACAGCAGACAGTTCAGAAAGTTGGAATTTTATACACAAGCTGAGGAAAAGAGTAAAAATAAATCACAAGTACCTGTTTATTAGCAAAGATCAACAGCAAGGCATCGCGCAACTCCTTCTCTGTTAGTAACTTTGCAAGTTCACTGTACGCTTCACTGACCCTGTCTCTGTGACTGCTATCAACAACAAACACCACCGCTATGAGAGAAAGGGAGAAATGTTTTATGCATATTCAAGTATAAATTCTAAAATTAGCTTTCAGCTTACAGAACTCCTTTTTTCTAACAGCTTTCTACATGGAGTTTCTCAGCACTGCATAACTTCAGTTTCAGATCCAGGAGGACTCAGAAATTCCTTGCATACCTCTATACTTTTAACAAAAATCTAGAATTTATCCTAAAACAGGGAGAAAATGCCTAAAGTTTTTTCCTAGTATAATATAAACATTGTGGTATTTTAACTACTCAGGTCTAAAACCAGATTTACTATATGTGGATTAAGTATCTCAGTTTAAACCATTTCTTGATCCATTTATACTCCATCAACTTCCACACGACTGTTCCAGTCTCCCTTAACGGGCTGTAATATCCACAGGTTCAGCCAAATCAGCACAGCCTCCTTCAACTACAGACTACACAAGCCAGAGAAGACTGCCATGGACCCAACATAGCAGCAGCAGATTTTACTATCCTCTAGAGAGAGTAATCAAGATGCCAGGAAGACTGGAAAGCCAGGGAGGCAGAGCTAGAGAACAGAGTTTGAACTCAATGTTTTTGCAATGGAAAAAACCTCCAGCACCAGAGCAAACAAAGCCTACTGCATGTATGTACCCAGGTAACTGTGTAGCTTTCTCTCCAACGTACAACTCCTCAAGTCAGGCAAGATTCCCAGATACTGAACACAGTATGTTCTAAGAGTATAATAGAAACCCCGAAATATAATTTTTGGGAGTTTGAAAAGATGAGTAATTTAAAATGTTAAAGTTTGCACTTAAGGCTGAAACTGCACAAGGTGGAGCACACAAACTGGTGTCTGTAATTCCTAAGTATTTCAGATAACTGTGAATTAATCAATGAAAATGAATCCCTTTCTGAACTGGAAAAAACCCATGGAGGATTTACAGAAGGACAGCATGAATTGTAAGTTGGCACCATTTAGATCAATGTTTTCAGAACCAGTAGTCTAGTCTACAATCAGATACTATAGTGCAATACAATGTCAGAAGTTACAGAACTTTGTGGAATTTTTTAAGTTGCTAAATAAAGGCTCCTGAAATCTGAGTATTTTCAAGTGCTATTTAAATTTCACCTGGCAAGTACTGCTTCTCACTATGCAGACTTTGGAACACTGCATCTTGTCAACTAAAACCAATTTAACAGAGGTTCTAATTTTGTTTGGCTCCATGAACTGTCTGATGGATTTATGGAGAATGCACCTTTATCATGCAGCAGAAAATATGACCAACTGGATTAAAATTTCTTAGCTCATGAATCCCACAGCTGTACTTTGCATTAGATGAACAATTTTCTGCTGTTATAAATTATTTCTGTTAATAATCTCTTTGGCTCTGAAATACAAGCTAGAAAAGAAAATGCATTTTAAAACTTTCATCAGTATTACCTTGTGTATTGAGATAATAGTGTTTCCACAAGGGCCTCAATTTGTGTTTTCCTCCTACATCCCAAATAGTAAACTTCAAATTCTTGTATTCTACTGTTTCAACATTAAAACCTGAAATAAAAATATTAAAAGTTTTACAGTCCTGCTCTGTGTAAATATAAAATAAGCAAAATCTGCAGATAAATCAAACATTTGGAAAAGCCATTATGTTTAAATTGTAGCTACTAACCTATTGTTGGAATTGGCTGCATGAATTCATCTTGCTTTAACTTAAACAAAATAGTTGTTTTGCCAGCTCCATCTAATCCTAGAGTCACAACCCGAATTTCCATTTTTGGTCCAATATGTACCCTGTTGTCCTGAAAGAAAGAGCACACAGAAATCAACAGAAAATTTAGGAAATTCAATCTAGAAAACCCTTGTGTTTAAAATACATATTCCATCACCATTTGTAAAATGATTAAACGGATGGACTCCAAAAATACAAGCCACAATCACCAATCACCTCCAGCAATAAAAGAAATTAAAATATCCAATAATCTCTGTAGAGAACCTATAACTTCTAAGTTACCATATGTCTTTTAAAAAGTCAGACAATTTCATGATAGTATATCTATACTTGATAAAATTTCAAAGTCTTTCATCATTCTTCGCTGAAGCCACATGAGGAGTTGTTTGTAGCAATTAGTTGGAATTCTCTGACCAGAGAACTCCCTGATTTTTCCCAGTATTAATGCCTCCATCTAGAGAACTATTGCCTTGCTGGAAGCTCCACAGCTGTCTCTCTTCACCTCAAGCCTCTTCCAAACCTTTACAACAGCAACATTACTGGCACCAAGCAGTAATCTGAAAGACTGAAGAGAATCAAACAACCCGCCCACTTCAGTCCTGCTCGGGTGCAAGGACTGAGAACAGACTTCCTATCTGTAGTTTACACTAACCTATCGTAAGTATTGAAGTGGCTGACAATAACAATGTGATAAAGTGGCAAATAAATGGTAAAATAAACAACATAACACTAAGATTACTACGCAACCCTGAAACACGCTTTGAGGGACTTAGAATTGCTACCTTGATGAAACACCAGGGTTTCACTCATCAGAACCATGCAGCAGTACATTTGTTTTCTTGTAAAATACATGCAACACTGAGCCAGGCAAACCTGCAGCACTCCACACAGCCTTTTCGTTTCTTCTTACATTAGAAATACAGCTGAGTGAAAACACACTCCAGCCTCTCCTGGTACAACACCAACATGTCACCAGCAGGACTGGACATATAAACAAACATCTGTATCATATGACTTGAGATACAAATAGATACACACAGAGGATCCATTATATAATACTGTCATCATGACAGGCAACTGTCATGGATGAAGCAGCACACTTTCAGAATAATCAATGTCCTTATGCTATCACAACCTCTGAAGAGAGTAAAAATACCTTGAGAAGCTGCTTTCTAAAAAACCCTAAAAATGAATTATGCAAATACCACAACACAAAAGTCAGCAACATCCTAAGTGTAAGAGTCTGATTAAAGCTTCACCTCATCTAGTATGCTGCCTGAAATTAGGCAGAGATGGAGATGAAAGTAAGAAAGAGGGAAAGCTCATAGCGATAATTCTCCTAAATACCTTGCCTGTGGTAGTTCAGGTACTTACTGAGACAACAGTGCAGTTACAGTAAAATCAAAGTGAGCAATTCAGATCTATAGAAATCCCTGTGAGATTCAGCTATCAGCCAGAAGCGGCAAGGAGCTCAGCCACTGCTGGCTGATAGGGAGGAGGTTACTCCCCAAGAATTCACATAGTAGGAATACACAGGACTCTGCAGGTGCATGAAAATAGCCAGGAAGAAATAATACAAACATGAAACTTGTGAGAGATAGGTTCTAACCAACTGACGTTTCCAGCGTGGTGGTGTGTAACTCTTTTAGCCAATAAGCTGTAGTTCTAACCCTATATGAACCATGTGCTATGTCTAATAAAATGTCTCCACTATGAATCTCACAGATTTGTGTGAAGTCCAGTTCCTCTGCCGTTTATTTATTTTTTGTTTACTTTACCANCCAGTATTAATGCCTCCATCTAGAGAACTATTGCCTTGCTGGAAGCTCCACAGCTGTCTCTCTTCACCTCAAGCCTCTTCCAAACCTTTACAACAGCAACATTACTGGCACCAAGCAGTAATCTGAAAGACTGAAGAGAATCAAACAACCCGCCCACTTCAGTCCTGCTCGGGTGCAAGGACTGAGAACAGACTTCCTATCTGTAGTTTACACTAACCTATCGTAAGTATTGAAGTGGCTGACAATAACAATGTGATAAAGTGGCAAATAAATGGTAAAATAAACAACATAACACTAAGATTACTACGCAACCCTGAAACACGCTTTGAGGGACTTAGAATTGCTACCTTGATGAAACACCAGGGTTTCACTCATCAGAACCATGCAGCAGTACATTTGTTTTCTTGTAAAATACATGCAACACTGAGCCAGGCAAACCTGCAGCACTCCACACAGCCTTTTCGTTTCTTCTTACATTAGAAATACAGCTGAGTGAAAACACACTCCAGCCTCTCCTGGTACAACACCAACATGTCACCAGCAGGACTGGACATATAAACAAACATCTGTATCATATGACTTGAGATACAAATAGATACACACAGAGGATCCATTATATAATACTGTCATCATGACAGGCAACTGTCATGGATGAAGCAGCACACTTTCAGAATAATCAATGTCCTTATGCTATCACAACCTCTGAAGAGAGTAAAAATACCTTGAGAAGCTGCTTTCTAAAAAACCCTAAAAATGAATTATGCAAATACCACAACACAAAAGTCAGCAACATCCTAAGTGTAAGAGTCTGATTAAAGCTTCACCTCATCTAGTATGCTGCCTGAAATTAGGCAGAGATGGAGATGAAAGTAAGAAAGAGGGAAAGCTCATAGCGATAATTCTCCTAAATACCTTGCCTGTGGTAGTTCAGGTACTTACTGAGACAACAGTGCAGTTACAGTAAAATCAAAGTGAGCAATTCAGATCTATAGAAATCCCTGTGAGATTCAGCTATCAGCCAGAAGCGGCAAGGAGCTCAGCCACTGCTGGCTGATAGGGAGGAGGTTACTCCCCAAGAATTCACATAGTAGGAATACACAGGACTCTGCAGGTGCATGAAAATAGCCAGGAAGAAATAATACAAACATGAAACTTGTGAGAGATAGGTTCTAACCAACTGACGTTTCCAGCGTGGTGGTGTGTAACTCTTTTAGCCAATAANTCATGGCTGATGCTGTTTTTGTGAAAAATGGCATTTGCTTTGGCACCTTTGAAATTCAGGAATTAACCTTCAGAAGACTTCATAAAAATACCCACTTGTTACAGGAGAAAATCAAATCTTCTGAGTCCCCCAAACCCAGACCTTTTTCAGACCTCCTGCAACAGCTCCTATCCATTCTCCTTCCAAATGCTCAGAAATNGTCCAGTTCCTCTGCCGTTTATTTATTTTTTGTTTACTTTACCAACATTACAGTTTCTGCAAGTAACAGATCCTGATGTATTTTTCACCTGAGAATTTGTTTGCTGCTTGAAACCTAAATGAGCCCAAATGATCCTTAATATCGAACTCCACAGGCTATCTATTTATTGTGAAAAAATGACTTTATATGAATCTGTGAAATAAACTTGTGTAAGTTCAGCAGTTTCAGTGCTACTACAGATGGCAAATGCTCCCAAAACAAAAGACTATCTGAATATCTGAGACTTGGAAAATCAAACAGTGAGACTCATTTGCTTTTTAATGTCATCTAAGTTCTAGATACTTCAAGTCAGAGCTGAAGTCACAAAATTCAGTGACAACATTGCAACACAGCATGTTGTCCAAATGGGTCACTTCTTTCTGGAGAAGTAACACCTGTGGGCATATTCTTGACAAACACATCAGTAGCAAAGGTGCAGAGAAAGAGAAAAGGCAAGACCTATACAAAAGGCTCTAAAGAGTCTAAAAATTGCCATGTTTCCAGCACCCTTTTCACACTGAAACCTCAATCTGATTTTGTCTGTAATTTTTGTCACAGGTTTCTGGAGGCAGCACCCTGTTATGGTGAGAGCTTGCTGACAGTGATCCAGCCTGGCAACCCTTTCATGGCTCCACCAAAAGCACCTCTTTAGCTCCAATGGCCGGAGATCAGAGGCAGTACAACTTCAATCATCAGGGAAGGGAAGGAAGTTAATGGCTATCAGCTGTAACCATCCTGTTGCTGTTTGTTTTCTCAGTATGTTTGTACTCTCTCAAAATGAATCAAAATGTAACCTGTGACTGACACCAAATTTCCATTTTTTGCTGTAGTGGTTCTGTCACTTTAAGAAAAACCTTGCAAGAGGAGCTGCTATTCAGCAAACAATGTATAACACCTGCAAAATGAGTCCACGGTAATTGACTGTTCATGATGACAGCTAGAAACTGACACAAAAACAAGTCTTTTTTTGTCAACTGTATCAGCACCTTTAACTGAAAATGTAATTTTAAAAAAACCTGACCAGTAAAATCCCTTTGTGTCTGTATTTCTGGCAGCTGCATAACTTGAAAACATACTTAGAAAAAGGCAACCCATGACATCTGTTCAAGTAAAACTCAGTTTCTTAAATCTCAGTACTGAAAGTACAGAAGAAAAACCCATAACTGTGAACTCTGTTTTTTATCCTTGTCCTCTGTCAAGACATTTGCTGATGTGGCAAAAGCTCTCTCTCCAGGTTTACTTAAAGACAGGATGAAGTGCTTCCCCTCTGATAGATAACTGATTCCTCAGATACTCTTGATGTTGCTAAGGGTTAGCAGTTTCCCGTGACAGGTGAGTGCTCATTTACTACCTCAGGCTCTGTTTCTCTAGTCATTTTCCCTCTCCCGAGTATGCACACACAAGCAGGTAGGATGACCAAATGTTATTCTTCTGTGTAACACTTCACAGGCACTGCACTCATTTGACCAGGACAGAACAGCAATCTCTCTTCAAATAAAGATCACAATCCTGGATGAGGAGCCATTTCCTTGCCAACAAAGTAAGCACATGAAGAACCTTGTTTGGTCTAAGTCCTCATAAATACACATGTAAAGAAGGTTCAATTAAAAACAACAAATGAACAACATTTGGGAAAAATTACTGTATCCTAACACATTTCTTGAAAGATTTTCAGCATCTTGTTCCAGAATTCTCCAAATTCTCCCTTCAAAGATTTATATGTGACATTTCCCTTGCTGGTTTAGAAGAGGAAATAGCATTCTTGCTTTTTTGTGTCATCAGTGAAACAAAAAGTATGGATGAGACCCATTCACTTTCAAAAGTGAAATGGACTTCTCCCTCCCCTCCTTAAACCTCCACACTCTTCACTGAAAATGGAATGTTCCTCTGATCTGGTACTGCTTGACATGCTTTTTTACATTTTATAAGGGATGCAGCCTTCAGTGCATGACAGATTCTGAGAGAGACCTTCCCAGTGACACAGCAACGGTTTACAGTCTTTTATCTGAAGATTTTATTTCTGTCTGGTATCTGTTGCCAGTCACAGATCTTTTCAGTATAAGACAACTCACTGCAAGTCACAACAGCGGCCATCAGCACAACAGTAACATAAAAACACACTGTGCAGGAAGAGAGCATTAAGCCTTATCACAAGTGAGAAAACAAAGGGACCAAAGTAATTATCTGTACCTTACTTTTTCATGGCTGATGCTGTTTTTGTGAAAAATGGCATTTGCTTTGGCACCTTTGAAATTCAGGAATTAACCTTCAGAAGACTTCATAAAAATACCCACTTGTTACAGGAGAAAATCAAATCTTCTGAGTCCCCCAAACCCAGACCTTTTTCAGACCTCCTGCAACAGCTCCTAT
>VWZD01000005.1:12926-25924 GCA_013396695.1 Sakesphorus luctuosus | reverse complement strand
CTATCCATTCTCCTTCCAAATGCTCAGAAATTCACAGTCAAAACTTTCTGAGTCAGATTAACAGCTCCTAAAGGCAAAACCAGACATTCAAAATGCTCCTCTGACTTAGTAGCTGGTCATCTGTGAAATGTGAATGCTGCTTCATTCATGGAATAATGTGGGTTTAGAGAGGAAATCTCCCTGACTCTACCAACTCTGGTCTCTGCTGAATAGGAAAGGATAGGCAGAAGTTAAAATGATGCAGTTACATGGACATTTTATATTACTGAAGGTACAAAATACATTATTTGGAAGAAATTTAATTTCTGATATCAACAAGGACTTACACCATGAAAGTATCCATTTCCTTACAGTAAAAGTTTCAACAGCAACAGTTAAACCCTCAGTTTTATATCAGCAACAAACAGTAGGTCCTACTCCTCTTTTACCCATTCAAACACAAAACCCCATAAATCAACACACTACTTCTTCCCTGAATTTCAAACTCACTTACATTCCTATGTGAAAAGTATCACAGATAATAAATAACACATATGAACACACACCAGATAAAAGTACCATTATCAAACTCCAAATTATTTCATCCCTTTCAATGAATGTGATACTGGAATTACATTGAAATAATAAAAAAACAAACCTATTCAGAAGATGAACAATGTCTAAGCTAACAGTGAATACAAAACAAGTATAAAACAAGTGATTGTTTAATGAACTGAAAGAAAAACGTTATTTTTAATATTATAAACTGAATGCTGTAAGAGTAGCATTGCATATAAAATAGGTGTGCACTTTTCAGGAGACAACCAGGGACATTTCCAAAGAAAGGTGTTTGTAGAACGCACAAATGCTATTCAACATACTACAAAGAAAACAGCTAATGTTCAAACAAAGCTACTGGTGTGGTCAAAGTCAGATGAATGTTTCTCACCCAATTATATCAGCACAGTGGTTTTGTTGCTCATCATGTCGTAAGACACCATGGCTCTAACTGACACTGAACTGACCAAACTTGCTGCAACACATACAGCATCATAATGAACACATATTACTCCTGCTTTCTTTTAAATTATATCTGGGACTTCATGAAGTGGATAGTTGTACTTCCATGAGATTAAGAGTACCTTTGTAAAAGTGACAGGTATGCTTGCATCCAGCTGTACATGATCTGCAAGTTCTGTAAACTGCTGCTGCTGTTTCTGTAATGTCTCCAGCAATCTTGTAATTTCCTGTTTGGCCAACACTACTCTGCAGTCATCCTAAATAGACAAAAAAACCAAAGGCGTGCCTTTCCTTTAGTAATTTACTTAAAAAACCCAAGTACAATATAGATACAATTGTGACAAATAAAGCATTTTAAATAGAAATACTCAAACCCACTCACATTTACAAAATGTTTATTTAAAATTGCAATACAAATGTGAATACCTTAGCATTCTTCCTTAACTCTAATAGATATTGCATAACTCTGCAGTTTAAAAAAACTTTTTCTTAAACCTCTCTTAGCCATGTAGGAATAAGGACATCAAGTGTAAGAGATAATAATGTAATATATAAAGAATATTTATATCATTCATAAATCATGGTAGCAGCTAGAATAGAACAACTGCTTTGCAGCATACAGCAACAGAGTTAACAGGAAAATATCAACATCCACCCATTAATGATCAGAACATTTGGATAGTTAAATCTGACTAAGCAAACTGACTTAGACACTAACTCTAGACATACCTGAAGAAAAAAAAGTACAAATAACACATTAAGGAAGTAGTTTCTCACACTCAGTTTACTGTTGACTACACATACTATTTACTTCTTGCTATCATAAAATTAAAGTGAAGAATGGACCAGTCAGATACTCTCATACAGTCACTTTCTTCACATATTTCAGATGTTGAATTACCCATGTTTAAAATGCTACTAGAAGTTATTTAACTCTAACAGATTTTTTTCTACCAGCCATGTATGGTGACTACCTTCAAACACCTACACTGGTAATCACAACTGTAAAATCCTTCCAATAAATCCTGTAGGGTTTTTTTTGCTTCAGTTTGGTCTCACCTTCCCACTAACCTCACAAATATCAGAAATTATTCCAAAACAGAATCATGCCACAGGGCTTAAAGCAACTGGAGGACTATGCTTCTGTACTGATTATCACTGTCTAACAGCCCCTTGTAATGAATATTTAAATCTCATGTTATGCCATGACTTTTAACCTTGTAGAGAAATAACATGGAGTCCTATCTAACCTCTTCTTTTGTAGTCTAAACTTAGTTTGTAGTTCCACATATCCTGCCATATGGCACAGCTCCATTGTCGACCTACCTGCTGTAAAGTCTTTTCACACTGAAGACAAGCTGTTGAAACCTGTGACAAGAGGATGGTCATGTCTTCTTGCTGTTGCCTAAGCCAAATCAACTTCTCTCTCACGTGAGCATCAACAACACTAAGAGCCATTTCCTCCTGACGACAGAGGGTTTCATGAAGGTCAGAAAAATAGGCTCGGACACATGAGCGAGCATTCTCTGCAGTTCCTGGTACCTACAGGTGTTGCAGTAAGGAGATCAGAAGATTAAAGACACTAGTTGATTCCAGAAATATATTTTTAATTTTATTCCAGGTTCTATTATGTTCATATGTGCTTGGTTACATCACAGTTCAAGTCCCACACAGGGCTGATAGGACTTTCTGTATAATACCAAGATCCTTCAAGAAGTTACGCCTATAATCAAGTAGCTTATTTGTATGTATACACACCTTCCTAAAAATGACCGAGGATAAAAGCCTCAGTTGTATCAGAGCACCTGAGAACACATGTCATCCATCACAGTATTACAGTACTAGCTAGCAGTTATACAATCTTCCCCACTGCCTCTCTATTTCCATGCAGCCTAAAAACGTTGTAACACACTACAAGTTCTCTTCTATCTGCAGATTAAGCCTCAATACTGATTTGCTAGATGTGAGAACTTAAGGTATTGTCCTATAAAACTTACACTTCATTTGCAAAGACATTCCATCTCTTGGTTATTACAAAAAACTAAATATTGTGTGCACATGGGGGAAATAAAACAAAAAAGCATACATGTTCAGTATGGGCCATTCCAACTCCATCTTCAACTATTTGTTCTCCTCCTTCTATATGCTGAACAATTCCAACCAATTTTCTGGAATAATCTGAGATTTCTTCTGTGAAAGTTCTTATACAGTGAGCCATATCTAAAATGGATGCACGAATCTGGTTCGCTTCTGGTTCCAAGACAGAATGCTATTAATTAAAAGCCACATATGAAAGATCAATCATAAGTATCTTCCTTAATCATATTTGTTATTTTACAACATATTCATGTGTATGCATGTCAGCACAGATTTACAAATATATATAGGAAAGACAAGTAAGAGTTTAAAACCATCTTGCAATTTAAAATACAATGAGAAGTTACAGATTATGCTGAAACTAATTCAGGCATCTAGTAATTACACAAATAAACAAAAAATTGCCTGCTTATCATAATTAATTATTTAAAAAAAGAAAGGGGATTACATTGCACCAGTGATGTGGAGTTTGCCTTACGGAAATGGCCTTCAAAACTGGTGGGTCAATGTTGTGAGAAGTTCAGAAAGGCAGCAGACAAAGGGACTATCCTTCTTCATATATATATATAAAAAATACATACATACATACACATATATCTATAAAATACATATATATAAATAACTCATTGAGGTCTTAGAAATAATATTTTTTTTTGCTTGCAATTTTACCATGGCAACTATCTAAAATGAAGGACAAATGAAAGAACAGTATGAAGACATATGGAGAGTTTACCCTCCTTTCCTGACAACCTTTTGTACTTTAATTAGATAGGCAATTATGCAAGCCACCCCATGACATTACTAGAAATTGATTACTACAAGTACCTTATGACCTTGATGCTTCCCATATTCTTTGCAGACACAACACATGAGAGGACTCGCCTGACAGGCCTCTTCTAAACAAACAAATTCAATAGCATGCACTTGGTGTTGGGAGCACATTGTCTTCTCGTGAGGCTTATCAGCAAGAGGCACACGCCTGTGTTTTGCCAGTGTCTTAGTAGAATGGGTAAGCTGGGAACAGTCTGCACACAGATGAGTGGCACAAACAGTGCAATACACGGATGCAACGTGGGCTTCATCTTCATCGCAACGAATGATACTCTAACAACAACAAAACAAAGGCAAAACTGAAGTTGGTAACAATTAATCCCAGTAACTGAGGAAAAATGAAAAGACTTGTCAACAATATCAGCTTTACTTTAAACACTAATAAATCTTTGGACTACTATGAAACTTGATTTTAAGTTTTCAATAAACTTTTAAAAAATAAGTCTGAAGTGCTCAGCAATTTTAAAAATCCAAACTTTAGTGCAAGTTAGAAAGGTTTGGAGAAGAAAATAAATCTGGCTACACTGATGTCTTTCAAGACAGTCATTACAGAACAAAGAGTAAGTTACAGACACACAAAACACTGATGGACAAAACAGACATTTAGGAAAGTTATCTGTTTCTAGAATGGCACTCCAAAACACTTTTTGCACGCTGGTTGCTATTACTGAATCAATAAAAGCAGCTAGTTTAGTAATGGAGTACTACTACATGATGTAGTGATACCAAATGACTATTAGAGGCAACTACTAAGAAGAAGAGTTAAAGTCTTTATGAAGAATTTCTAAGAATTTTTAGAAAACTGTGCTGATATCAATATAACTAAAATATTCAAATGAATAACCTTTACTAAGAATCTTAAAAGCAAATAAAAGGAGAAAATAGTATGCAAGATTGTTAATACCAGTTTACTTTCTGCTTTAGTAAAGTACAAATTTGCATATTATAGGTGAAATTACATTTGGCAAAGAACTGATTTTTAATCTTTTTTCTACCTAGAACTAGCTTCCAGCAAATGTAACAGGCTTTTTTCCTTTTCTTTTTTTTTTTTTAAACTCAGTACCTCTCCAGATAGACCCATGGCTTCTTCTGCTGTCCCACACTGCCCAGCAGGTCCATTCTGCAACCGTTCCAAGAGTTCCAACAAAGCAAAATTCTTTTTCAATCCCCAGACACCAGAATCTCCTATTTTTAAGGAAGAGTTAAATGAAGGAGAGAAAGAAAAACCTGAAGCAAATACTATTTTAAGAAATTGCACAAAATATAGTTGAAATTCTGACAAATATAAGAGCACATTAACTACATTAACCATACTAACCATAGTGAGATACAACCAGTAACTTTTCTGTAAGCTCACTCCATCCTCTTCCTTCAATCATGAACCTATTTAGTATTTATGCCAATTTTACCCCCTTAAAAGATGTCAAGATTATTAGAACTTACAAAAACAATGTAAAAACACATGTAAAATAATCTACAATAGCTAACAACTAAAGAATACAAAGAACACACACACACTGTGGACCATAAAATTTATTATTTTTACAAGTACAGTGAACATATCAACTGTACTAATGGAAGCAGTGAAGAATTCCCTACTGACAAACCTCATATTTCCTGCATCACCTATTAAAAGATTTCAATCCAGTAAAAACCTGAGTAAGAGTTAAAATAATACTCAGAAACCCCCACATACTACAGTATTTGATTTAACAAAAGGAAGATATCTCATATTCCCCTAGAGAAAAGCAGAAGTCCATGTCTACTCCTGTAGAAGTCAAGGTGAAGCAATGGGATGACAAGCAAAACTAGAATTCCATCCCAAGGACTGTTGCTAAAATGTTACTTGCATAGGCCACAGAACATATGAGAATCAGCAATTGCTTCTTCAAGGAAGTATCATTTCTTGACTTTTTTCAAAATAATTGTCAAAAATTTAATTACATTTTCTCTCTTGTAAGGTAGAGGTACCTCAATATATCAAGTGTCATCTCCCAGCACTGAATTGCTATTTTTTTAGCCATAACAGAATCACAGAATTGCTGAGGTTGGAATAGACCTGTGGGTATCACCTTGCCAGTCCCCCTGCTCACGCAGGGTCACCCAGAGGTGGTTGCCCAGGACTACACGCAGGCAGCTTTTGAAGATCTCCAAGAAGCGAGATTCTACCACCTCTCTGGGCAGTCTGTACCAGATCTTGGTTACTCTTACCAACAAAATTGTTTCCTTATGTGCAGACAAAACTTCTGTGTTGCAGTTTGTCTACATTGCCTCTAGTTCAGTTAGCAGACACACCGAAAAAAGCCTGGCACTTCTTTACACTCACACCTTTCTTCAGATATTAGTAAAATATCTCAGCCTTTCCTCATATCAGATGCTCCAGTTCCTTCATTATCTTACTGGTGCTTTGCTCCAGTAACTCTCCTTGTACTGGGGAGCCCAAAACTGGACATGGTGCTCGAGAGGTGGCCTCTCCAGGGCTGAGGACAAGGGAAGCATCACCTCTCTGGACTTCTGGCAACACTTTTCCTAATGTCTGCAATATTGTAACAATGTTTTTACCACTGCTTGAAACAACATATCTGAGAAAAAAGACAAGGTCAAGAAATTATGTCATTATATCTAACTGTACTCTGAATACTAACAGAGTACTTTGGTGCACTGAGAGGAAGGGAACATGCAGACATTGCTTTCATCACACAATGTTGCCCTGAACTCTTTGTGAGATGTTCACTTCAGTGTACAGAAGCTACTAAATTCAGGAACAGAAATGGTCAGGGGTTTGCTAGTTTTGAATAGCAGCACAGAAGGCACCGCATTACCAGCAGCGCCAAGGGTATTGGCATATAAATATTATGTAGCCAAGAAGGTGCCTGGAAATGCCACCTTGTATTTAAACAGAATCTGTAGGGCCTGAGATCAACTCCCCTGTTTTACAATGGAATTTCTGAATTGTGTTCATAAGACAAGAAAATGTTGCTGCAGTTACTCTTTAGAGTGTGGGACACCACTACCTGGACAAAACTGTGTAAAGCAGTATAGATTATATAGCTCTTAGCCTTTGAGCAAACATTGTCTTGGCCTTCAAACAAACATTGCATAAGGCTGAGAGAGGAAGAAGCTCCTCAGCCATTACATAGTTTCTTAAAAAGTATTTTATTTCACATGTTTTAATATGTTTATTAAAAAATCCAAAACACTAAGAAGTGCTCTTCTCACTTTACAATCTCAAATCTGATTTTAATTATGTTAGTTCTGCTCCATGTATACCAATGAAGCAAAAGTCAAAACAGAACTAACTTACTGAAATGTAACCAACAAGATCAGAAACTGTAAGTCTATATAGCTATTCTGTTTTCTAGCTCATAACTCAAAGCTGCCATGAGAACCATAGTTACACTGTTCTATTATGTATCATGACACTTTGCAGTATACATACTAGCAACTGTATAACAAACAATTAGACACAGATGGAAAAACAAGAAAAGCTTACATGCCAACTTTTAATCTACTAAAATAGAATTTACAACCTGTAAGCATCCTATAAAACAGAATCACAGAATATGCTGAGTTGGAAGAGACCCACAAGGATAACTGAGGTCAATTCTTAGCCCTGCGTAGGGCCAGCCTGAAGTGTCACACTACGTACCTGAGAGTGTCATCCAAACGCTTCTTGAACTCTGCCAGGCTTGGTGCAGTGACCACTTCCCTGGGGAGCCTGTTCCAGTGCCCAACCACCCTCTGGGTGAAGAACCTTTCTCTAATATGCAACCTAAACATCCCTTGACACAGCTTCAAGAGTGTCTGCCCCTTCTCCTTCCCTCACGAGGAAGTTGTAACTGCAATGAGCTCTCCCTTCAGTCTCCTCTTCTCCAGGCTCAACAGACCAAGTGGCCTCAGCTGCTCCTCATATGCTTCCCCTCAAGGCCCTTCACCATCTTCATTGCCCTCCTTTGGACACTCTCTAACAGTTTAATACCTTTCTTACATTGTGGCACCCAAAACTGCACACAATATTCAAGGTGAGGCCACCCCAGTGCAGAGCAGAGTGGGACAATCCCCTCCCTCAACCAGCTGGCGATGCTGTGCCTGATGCCCCCCAGGACATGGTTGGCCCTCCTGGCTGCCAGGGCACTGCTGACTCAGATTCAACTTGACATCCACCAGGACCCCCAGGTCCTTTTCCATGGCACTGCTTTCCAGCCACTCATTTCCCAGCCTGTACAAACATCCAGGTTTGCCCCATCCCAGGAGCAGAATCCAGCACTTTTCCTTGTTGAACTTCATATGGTTGGTGATTGCCCAGTCCTGTGATTTGTCCAGGTCTCTCTGCAGGGCCTTCCTGCCTTCCAGGGACTCACCCAGTTTTGTGCCATCTGCAAACTAGCTCAGTGTCGCTTCTAGTCCTGTAAAGTCATTTATGAAGGTGTTGAAGAGCACAGGGCCCAGATGGAGCCCTGTGGAACCCCACTAGTTACAGGTCACCAATGTGATGTCACCCCATTCAATATCACCCTCTGTGCTTGACCTGTGAGCCAATTGCTCACCCACCATGTGATGTGTTTATCCAGCTGTGTGCTGGACAGTTTGTCCAGAAGGATCCTGTGAGAGATGGTATCAAAAGCTTTACTTAAATCAAAGAAGGTTACATCAACTGGCTTTTCTTGATCAGCTGGGTGGGTTACCTTTTCATAAACATGTATTCTCATTCAGAAAGACATGTTTCATTTCACTGATATCTATCAAAGTTTACATATTTGCAAAAAAAGACACTTTTCTTCTTTTTACTCAAAGTCTGCTACACAGTTATTATGTGCTTGACCTACACATTTTCAACACATCTGATCAAGTGTTTACTGTATATTTAAAACGACTAAAAAGTAAGCCCACTATAAAGCTGTAAAAATACCTTTAATCTCTTGAACTTAGCTCAAATTCAGCTTTGGTCACAACTGCAGAAGAGTTTAGTGATCTCATCCTTGTGCTTACAAAGGATGTTTGTGCCTGTTACAAAAATCACTACACATTCAGTCTCTTTTCAAAAGAAGAATAAGATATGAATAGCAGGAAATGTGTTAGCCAGGAACATGATAGTGACAGAGAGAAGATAGCAAGGCTGACTCAAGCCAACAATACAAATGTTAATTTCAAAAGTATGACGCCTGTCTGCAAAGGGATTATAAATAATGTTAGGAAAAGGGAGCAACTTTTGTGCAAATGTCTGAACAGAATCCAGTTTTCTTGCACAGTATGTTGAAGTTTTATCTTAGCACTCAAACACTAGCAAAGGAATGTATATATGTAAGCAATACCAATGGGATGGAATCCATGAAGGATGTCATCACCTGCATACTTCTGCTGAACAAGTTTTAAAGACAGAAAATACTTCCAGCTCTGTAATAATGGTAGATAAACACTTCAAAGCTGTACCATAAGCACATTCTTCCTAAAAATTCCCATGTCCATGAAACCACCAAACCAACACAGTAAGAGAGAAAGCAGCTTGCAAGAAATTATTTGCCTCTTCTCCCAAATCAATATAATTTAAGAAAAAGGCTTTAAGATGAGCCTCTTCTTCTACAAAGACCATTTGTTGGATTTTCCTCTATATAACATGAGTCAACAGAATCTTCAGAATATATGGCTTCAAAATTTTGAAAATGAAAAAAGCTTTTTCATCACACCTTTTCAGTTCAACAATGTTAATCTAATTAAAGACAGCCACCAGACAGTTCAGATACTTTTAGCCTGTACATACTCATTTAAAATTCTCCATGAGAAGATTAATCACAGGCAACTTCATTAAAGTATTCTCAATAAACCTACAAAAATCCATCTTTAGTCTTCTTTGCAAAGCAGCATAGTTTGGGCAGGCTTTGGTCCTACCTGTTCATTACTAAATGTTTTCTCAAGATTTTATGAATTATTAGAATATTTTGATAAGCATGTAAACAAGTTAATTTTCAGCTGCAGACCACATATTTCCAGAAATACCAATTGACACTGTACTTCTAACTCTGTCTTCTCATACAGACATATACACAGAGAACAGATAGGTTTGTGAATCAAAACCAAGAGTCCAGATCAGAAAAAACATAGCTACATATATCCATATACAGCTCCCTGACTATTTCTTTCAAAAAGTTACCAAGACTCCTTGGGAAAACTCGGATGAACATAGTATTAAATGTTTTAGTAATAAGTAAGCAAAGGTTAAACGACCAATTAAAAAAAATTATCTACACTCACTATTTATGGAACTGTGTTCAACACAGGTAATCTTATCTTCTGATTTTACAGCTTTTCTTTCAATTGAAATTTCCTGGCAGTGATCCTATAATTTAGATGTAGATGCTGAGACTAGAGAACGTTATTTCATTAAATTAATTCAATGGTAGAATGGCAACAGGTGAATATGTGCTTTCTCACATGCCATCATATGTAGGGGAGGGAAGGAAGAGAAGTTCCCTTAGGCCCAGAGCTGTCCTTTCCAGCTCCACTCCTGAACAGTCAGAGCAAAGGGGAACTGCAAGCGCAGCAAATTTAACCCACAGCAGTAACTACTAGATGATTAGAGCAAACAAGCAAAATGCATATACAACTCAAAGAGGGCCCATTTTGAGCTGCACTCCAAAGAACATCCCACTTTTATATCCTAGAAGCAGCAGTATTTCTTAAGACTGTTCTGGACATAGTAAGACTAAAAGTGGCTATGACACCCTCCTGCCTCTGATCACCAGGCAACATTTTTACTCACAGAAGTATTTTTATTTTCAAGTTGTTTTGCCAAGATTTTCCACCTATTACTTTTTTGAGCAACTGTTGGTCACAGCAGATTATCCTCTCTAGTATTAGACAGTAGGATGCAACTCTATTATCATAGATGAAAAAAGATCTTGACGCTTTTCGTCCCTCTTTCTAACTGTAGACTTACAGTCTAATAACCTCTCATTGTGTTTCATGAGAAGCTTCTCGGTACTAATAAGATGAAAAAAAACTGTAGGTGTTTTTGTAAAGCTTCATTTTAATCAAATGTGAAACACACAAAAGATTTACGATAGGACACTTTCAGATTCATGGGGGAAAAACGCGCAATAAAAACGAAGAAGCAACAAGTTTCCCATCATAATAAAAAAAAAAAAGCAGTGGTCTTGGACAGAAATGTTGCACAACAGCAGGACTCAGTCTTGTACTCTAACATTCTCCCTCTTAAAAGCCTAGCTTAAGAAATCTTTTGCAGCTATACAGTTATAGACACATAAAACAAATCACTGCTCTTTTAATCACATCTACTAGACTGGGGAACATTCACGACACCCACACTTTACCACCTCCCTCTGCCCCAGAAACAAACTCCTCTTTCATATGAGACTGGTATTTCTTTTCCTGACTCCTATCTCCATGAAAACATCTTGCAGAGTGCCTCAATATTCCTTGCAGTTTGGTCTACAATCTAGCAGATTCTCTCACTGCAAAGTAAAGCCTTATTCAAATGAGTTTGATACTTAAACATTTCTTTCATGGATTACCTGAGTGGAGATACCTTTCTCTCAGGGCTCTTCTAACAGTTTTTTTCCCCCTGGTGCTATTCAAGACTGCTGGAGCCAGTTCTACTAACAAGGTTTTCTTGTTACAAGTTCTTCTGCTGATCTGTGTTCTCTGCAGCCATATGCTGACAAGGTAATTCTTATTCTGAAGAAATTATAGGCATGTGTCATCTTCAGCCTAAAACAAACTTCTGCTGTTGAAAAGAAGCTGTATCTTGTCCTTTCAAATATGTTTGCTGGCACTTTTACAGTTGGGGAATTCCTGTTGATAGCCTGACACTACCAGTTACTGCGTGTAAAGAAGTAATTAACATTGTAAAAACAGGTTTGTTATACTGATACTTCTCTCTGTATCACTTCATCATGACTCCAGACAAATCTGTTTGTCAAAGAAACTACCTATTTAATTGCTTGGTTTTAGTGTTTAGGACAATAGCAAACATACTTACTCAGGAACCCCGACACTAATTTAAAATAGAGTAGTCCTCTGTAAATACAGGTGTACAATAAGACTTAAGTTATAAAGCTTGCAAGCCCAGGTTCAAGAAGATACAGGTAAAATCTTTTAAAGATACATTACTAGTGCTTAACAGTGCTGTGAGGTTCTTTGGATGAAAAGGAATACTGCACATTCACTACTTGGAAATATTATCACTGAGTGGGGCTTTAAGAACCTATATCTAGTATTATCTTCTAGATCTCCTTGGCTGACAGGTTTCAGGAACTGCAAATGCACATTTTCTTACCTAGTTCAGTAACTTGTCGATCAAAAGGACAACGAACTGCTCTGCCGTGAAGGGGAAGCCGAGTAAGACAGTCATGGCAGACAGTGTGGCCACATAAAAGCAGCCGAGGAACTTTGTCACCTTGCAAAGAAAATACATCTTCACAGACTCCACACTCGAGAACCTGTAAGTTAAAAAAGACTGTATTTGGTTTTGAGCTGATAAAACAGCAAGACTTCATGCAGTGAGCCATAAGTCACAGGTTATTTCACAGAAGTTCGTGCAATCACAGCACACAAGCCGAGTCCGGTGAGTCATCCATTTTTCTTTATGCACACAGCTAACAATATTTTAAAAGTAAATAAATTATTAGAAACAAACAGAACATTTTAACTCCTGAGCATCCCTTCTGATCACTACTAGCCCTTGACCACTTCATTACTATACTGCCCCAAGGAAAGCCCCTGGTCAAGTGGCACAAGCAAGCAGGCAGAAACGTGCCCGCAAGAAAACGAAGCGCAGGGCAAGACCCTGACCAAGCAGAGTGTTGGAGAGTTTCCCTTCGCAGCCGATGCACATGAGGAAGTCAGTCACACCAGATGAGACACTTAGGAAGCTACAAGCGCAGCATCGAGACACAAACAGCTGCAGGCCGGAACACCTTAAACCGTGAACGAAAAGCAAACCTGAATGGTCATTTCGGGGGAACAAAAATAAAGAGGAAAAAAAAAGAAACCCAACACCGGACACCCCCGAAGCCCCACCGCGCCACGGGCCGCCTCCTGTGCGACAAACCCGC
>VWZD01000004.1:447179-461618 GCA_013396695.1 Sakesphorus luctuosus | reverse complement strand
AGAAAAAGGAAACTGAATCATCTCTTTGCTCAATACAGTCTTTAAAGAAAAATCAAACCAAATGAAACATCAAAAAAAAAAAACACAAACAAAACAAAAAAAGCAAACACAGAAAAAAAATATACCGAAAAGAAAACTAAAACAGCACACTAACAAAAACCTGAACTGAGTGGTAATGGGAATGTTGTAATGCATAGTTCACTCTGTGCCAAACTGATGCTTATATTGTATTGAGGACTAGCAGAAAGTGACCTGGGCTGACACTGATCAGTTGTCAGAATAAAGAAGTTCAGAAAAAAAGCAAGCACTACAAAGCATGATTGTCAATTTTATCATTACAATTTGCATCCTCTTTGCAAAATCAATATATTGGGAGTCAAGAAGACCATTAAAGTGAGTTGTTAGATCAGTTTGAAAACAGACTATAGTACATCCAGATATCAACAAGTCATGACACTTCACTGTGTAATGGTCATGTATTCAGGAATGTAAGTTATTACATCTGTCTTTTCTAAAATGGTGACCCTTTTGTTTCATGCTAAGAAATCATTCTTTCACAGTACACACTCTAGTGCAGAAGTGCATACAATTTACATCGTACCATGCCACAGGAAAACAGGGCACTTTTAAAGAAAACGGTGATCCTTCTCTTTGTCTGGCTTTTCAAAGATATTAACATCACATGATAAAATTGCCATATAAGTACAAGAGATAAATTAGTATTATTATAATTAGAAACAAATTTTTCCTTATTTGAGAGGATTTTCTTTCTATACAACAAGCAGAAAGATATGAGAAGCTAACGGCAAATTCTTCTGTGTCAAGGAATGCACATACAAGCAAATGAAATGGGTAATTTAAAGTAAAAGTAATACAGATATCTCACTTTCCCCTTCCCCTCCCTTCTCTACTCATATATACACCACACAAGAGGGGTGAGGTGCTTAACAGCACGATAAAATGATACTCCAGTAGCAGACACTTTAGGGAACTGACTTTCAGCATCCAGTCCATCTTTAGGTTGGCCTTATTGCTTAGGTTGTAGAGTCAGAAAGTTATTTAGCTGTACACATTATGTTTTGAGTGAGCTGAGTGCATGTAATTTATGACTGTTGCACTTTAATGCATATTTAATAAAGCTGCAGACATTTATACACCAAATCAACTGTGTCAATTTTGTTTGCTTTGGAAAGATGAAGATGTCCCATGGCAATGCTGACACTCCTAGTGAGATTTAAATTGTAAGACATTTCATTTGAGAAGAGAGCACTTTTAATATACTATAGCTTGATACAGCAAAAATAATCAACAAAGGTCGACTAACAGATACAGGGAATAAAAGAAATAGGATAAGTCTTGTAAAGAGTTTTACCTTTTGCTTTCAGACAAAAAGAAGGAAAATATATACTACCTGACTCAGAAAACTCCCAGCAAACAACCAAAGCTGATGACTAAATTTCACTTCACCTCAGGTTTTAAGAGGAAGAAGAGGGTTAATGTAAAACAAGAAAAGTACAATAAACTTTCTAAGTAAGCATTGTCTACAAAAGTTCTAAGCATCATTTCATATTTTTCATGCAAGGATCACTCATAAATAAAAGTGACTTTTCTTCTCTGCCATTGATAACCACAGCAGAAGCAGACTCTGTATCCTGATTAGTGTTCCTGTATTTAGATTCAGGGGTACATTTTTCTTTTTTTTTTCTTTTTTAATATGAGTGACATGACTTATAATAATATTGCCATTTTAATCTGAGATATTTGTACCTACTAGAAGGCAGATAAATTTGCATTTCATCTCTTCTTATGCTTTTTGACCCTATCAATCAGAATTTTAGGGCAACAGCATCAACTGACTCTATAGTTTAGAAGTTTATAAGCCTTTTAAAAAAGTGTACATGGAAGACATCTTTCATTCAGTAAAGAAGCCTGGACTAAAGCTGGCTGTTATTTGAAGTGTAGATCTGGACTGCAGTCCTTGTTCTGACAGTCCTTCAGATGGATCTGCTTTACCTAGCCAAGCCTCAGTACTGCTAATAGCCTGGAGGTCTGCAAGGCATATTTTCAGGGACCGTGCCAAGCTGATACTGCTGCAGCTATACAGCTATCAGTAGCCAAAGCAGCTGACTTGAAGATGAGGGGGTGTGTCAGAAAAATGATTTGGGGGCAGGTATGTCCTCAAATGTACATGGTTTACCCTTGTTTGATGACATGAATATTGCTGCTGAATCAGGTTTTGTATCTGAATTTGAGGATATGTTTAGAGAATTACTTCTTTTTTATGGTAAATGTAACTTCTCTGATGGTAACAAGCCAAGTGGTGACATATATATGCATTGTATGCATTGTATTTGACTGAGGAGCCAAAAATCTGAACTAACCAGCACAGCTGAGACGTGTTGAAAACAAAATAATCCTTCTTAGGCAAGAATGCACTGACATATGCAATATAGATTATGAAAGGATTGATGACAAAAATATATGGTCCTAATTGAAAGAATGAACTATAACACTCAACAAAAATGTGTCAGGAAATCCGTACTTTGTTTTGTAAAAAAGCTAAAATAAACAACCATTTAAATTGTTCCTTAAAGAATACTAAGAATAAGAAGAACATAGGGTTAAAAAAAGACTGACTCTAGAAAAATCCCTGACATCAAACAACCTGAATTTAACCTGGGAAAGATATTTTACTCATACCTATCTGTTGTTATTCTTTGAATGCATACTAACGGTGAGATTTCTCGATGTTCCTACATACAGAACATATACCATATTTATTGTTCTCAAAACTTAGGGCTGTGGTAGAAAGGCTTCATTTCTAAGGATCAGTTTACTGAAAGAGGTATCATTGCCTTTCAATAAGGGAACCAGGTCCCTCTGGAACCCCAAAGATCCTAATGGGACACAAAGTTGCAAAGCACGTATATGGCAAAATGCATATATGTGTACGTAGAACAGAATATCCAGGGTTTTGAATTTCATATTCTATCTCTAGTTGGTTGTTTTTTGGTTGGTTTTTTTCCCATCCAATTTCCAGACTTCTTTTTTGTCCCACTTGTACTTTTAATTTAATTTCTACCTCTCCCCTGCAAGTGTTAAGGTTTTCCACCATTACACAAAAATAATGCATATTAATGCAAACTAGATAAAAGGACTAACAACTATTTACCCTGCATGTATGCAGTATTTTCTAGCCTGAGAAGCAAAAACTGTGACTGAAAAGCCACATCTGAAATAAGTTCTTTTGGAGACAGGTTATTTTTGCTATAGCATCAGAGTACAGCACAGTATGCTATGGGCTGTCTATTCTTGATAGCATAGTTTATTTCTGTTCATCTGGTGTCAGCAACTCTACCTCACTCTGGATGACTATAGTACAAAATCATTTAAGGCTAAAAAACCTGATAAATCAGTACTCTTCAGTCCAGCAGTTCAAGGGTTTAAAAAATACACTGTATCAACTGTTCTCTAGTCTACTGTATATAGTTAAATTGGACCTTGGGATGACCATTTATTACAGTGCACGTCATGGGTTCCCAAAAAATAATGACTTTTTGACATAAACTTTTAGGCTTTCTAAATCCAGCTTGCACACTGCTTGAGGCTAGAAATTTCATCTAAATATTATTGAATTCCACCACAACATTAGCATGAAGAGATATTTACAATAACACAGCCATTACAACTCAATCAAAAGCTGATTTCAGCCAGAATTATGCAGAATTAAATCTTGCAGGATTCAAATTATTAAAAATCCAAGAGTCAATAAAGTGTGGTCTAAAAGTTCCATTTATCAAGGGAGCAGAAGTGCTTCTACAGTTATAGTGACTTTTTCATATATATTCTGCAAGAATTTGCATGCATTTTAGAAGATTTGAGTCTAATTCTTATAGAAATCAAGGAACTATACTATATTTATATGGCAGTAGGAACCAACTGAGAATCATTTCTTTATGTTTTTCTTTTTACATATCACATTTTAAATACTTTAGGATTTTTTTTTCTGGTTCCCACTGTGTAGAAAAATGCCAAGCCAAAATACAAGAAATGTATGTATGCTTGGTTCCAATAAGAGCTGAACCAACACACCGTTATAAGTAGCTTGAGCGAATTCAAACCAACAATTAAAAAGAACATTGCTATGCAGATAATGTACTGAAAGTAATCTCTTACTTATTATAGTTGACCAGAGTGATTGTTTCCAACATTCACTATATTCTGGCCTTTTTCCAACTCATCAGCTACAAGCAGGGGCAGAGTCCAGATCTCAATAATAAGGCACCTCTTACTCCATATGCTTTACTGAGCCCTCTCCTCTTACCCCTTCCAACTCAAATCCTTCAAACAAAACATCCCATGATTAATTTTAGTATTCATTTTCTTGCTCATCTCCAAACCACAGCACTAAGATAATAATCCATGTCTCCTATGTTCACAAAAACCCCAAAGCCTGGCTTGGCCCTTATAACGGTAAGAAACAAAGGAATGGATCTTCAGTCAGTGACCAACACTCATTGCACCATCTGAACATTTAGTTATGGAACACCAATACTGATCTAAAAACATAAGGTTTCAATTTCCCTGGTTTTACTCATCCTCTAGAAATGATGTCAGCTGTATTTCTGAGTAACTTCCAATTGGTTTTGTATTAAACAGATGAAATCAAGTAATGTCATATACAGAAGCTAACTACTCAGTCTGAACAATAATTTGAGAGATTATTAAGAATTACCAATGGCAATGATGAAACACCAGCTTTAATTCCTGTGTCACGACCCTTTTCTACAGTACCAAAATAGTCTAAATATCCAAAAACTACATCATACTCTAATGCCAAAAAAAAAAAAATCTCCTGTGCAACTTCACCACAGTAATTACTTTTGATCACAGAAAAATTTCCTATGGAATTAAAGAACTGAGTTGTCTTTTTCCTAACCCAAACTGTATAGGAGGAGGCCAGCTGATACTAAAAGCTACTGTCTAAAGTAGAGTCCATAAGCAGCATCAATAGGTCTCTAGGCAAGACAAGTTTAATGATGGACCCACTTTCCCAAACACTCTTCTATCTAATCCCTGTCTTCTGTACTGCAGCAGACATTGCTAACAGAGCATCCACAATTGATGTCCTTGCGAACCCAGATATAAGCAGCTTTGCTGCTTTTGTAGAAAGAGTTTCTGCAGTTCTGTCATCACACAACAGCTTCTTCAAATGCAGTGCAACTCCTGCAATTTACACTACATGAAGGTCTGATCTAGGAATTTCTACTTTCATTACTAGAGAGGGAGGATTTGGCTCTAATTTGCCGTATTCTAACTTTAATTTCATTCTTATTTAAGATTAATTTAAAATTGACCAATAATTCTTTAAGTAAACAGCTCAAAATTAAAAGGAAATAAGCTCAGTCAGCAGTAAGAACAATTCAGCAGCTAAACCACCACTAAGAAAAGGTGTTAAAACACCATCTGTAGATATATTTAGAAAGGGATTATAGGGTACACTGAAGATTAGATGATCTAACAACCCTCCTAGATGTAATCTCTATGATTCTATTGTTCAATTGGCTTAACAAAGCATACCCATATTAAAGACAGTCATATAACGTTCAACAGAGAAGGCAAAATTGTCATTGACTGAACAAGAAACAGTCATAAACTACTCACCAAACCTTTGATATTTTACTTTTGGCCCACAAGCCTAAAATGATGTATTCTTCATGTAGGTGTAATGAAACCACTTTTATTTTTAAATTAACATTGAATTTTGGTGAACATAAAAGAGGAAAACCTTACATAGTATTAACTGAAATTTGACTTTGATGTGGGATACAGAAAACTATTCAAGTTAATGGAAGCTACAGGGGCACATCTAAAGGCAGAATTTACCCCACATAATAATACAAAATTATATAGCAGAAGAAGGTGAAAAACTAAAATAAGGAATTAAGTAATTTAAAAATAGAGGTTACAATTTCTATTAGAATTTGAATGTCTACAATTGCAAATACAATATGCTCTTTGACATGTCCAAAGAAAAGTGATTATTTTCTACTCATGGAACACATTTTAGTGTCACTTAAAATTTATGCTATAACAAACTTCACAAATGAGTTTTTCCTCAAAGGAGAGATTTTTTCTTTATATTGATTTATTGTTGTTATTATTTCCCAGAATATCTCTCAAATAAAATGATAAAACTACTACATGGGAAGTATGTGTACATGTGGATACATGTGTGTATGTGTCAGGGAGGGGAAATTATTTTCTCAAGCATATATAAAATTCTCTAAAATCTTTAAATCACATTTATGAAAGATAATATTTTTGATAGCCTTTAATATGGATGGGAAGAAATTTTCATTCGCAAATGGATAGATGAATTAAGACATACTTAGACATAATTAAATTTATTTGCAAGTATACAAAGAGATCTAATTCGGATATCCCTTATGCAAGTACCAAGTTAACAACAATGCATCAAGGAATCCTCTCTCATAATTTTGGCCCATTACATTTCTTCCATTATCAAATGAAATCTTCAAATAGCATTTACTCATAAAAGGATGTACATTTTATTGCTATATCTCTCACATCACATGTCCCCCAAAGTGTTTTGAAAACAAGTATTGTAGGCATATGTGGACATTGGAAATTAATAACACCAGAATTTAGCTTTGAAAATTATAGCTTGGTTTAGTGATAAATGGAAAAACACTGCCAAGAGGAAAGAAGGTTTAAATTTCATGCTCAATACCAATGAACAAAGAGGAATCTTCCTTTATATGAGGCAGTCACCACTGATGGAATGAAGCATAGCTTAATGTCCGAAAGGCTGGAACCTTTTTATTCCTGTAATACAGCTTGCAACACCACAGGTTTCAAACAGCAGAAGAGTGAAAACTGTAGTAACTTCAGATGATTCCAGGTTTTTGGTGACTGATGTGACAACCTTTCCATCCAGGCATAAACATGCTGAACCCAGTAAAAACAGGGAAATACCATGATTTTTTATTATTTGCACAGCACCTACTACAGAGGTTTTGAAGGTGTCTAATGCAAACTGGAGGTAAAATTCTCATTTAAATTAAAGGGGAAGAGATATTTAGGATCAGCCATAACAATTACATTATTGTTGCAGTTTATGCTGGTCCATCCTAAGTGAAGTGCTTTCTGATTGTAAAAAACTAAAAAAGAAAAAAATTGTTCAAAAAAATTTCTACTCAACATTTCTCAACAAAAATATGAACAAAAGTGCTGATAATAGGAAATGATAAAAATTATAAAAATGATAAAAAACATAAAAGGATATTAAATAAACACATTTGCACCAATAAATTAAGAATATTCTCTGCTAAAAATAGAATTGTTAGAAAAATGAATTTATTTCTAAATTTTTAATTTTCAATTTTCAAATATTCTCTTTTGTACTCTTTAGAAGCTCAAATAATTTTCTTTTCTCTCCATCAGGCTAGAAAGCCTTAGAATCAATTGTCAGTACTCATCCTGACTTTCACTACTTTTGAGGACTGTCAATTCAGCAAGCTTCGCTTACATCTAATTCATTTCCTTGGACTTTAACCTAGGCCATTTCCAAATGTTACAAAAATTACATTGTATGATATATTACTTATTTTAATCAAATACAATTTTTCCTAATTGTCACTGCTATGGCAAACTCACAGGGGATGGTCTGACTTGTGTACATTTCTGACAGTGAAATCGGTAACAACAGCTGCTTTGTGCCAGCTAGCGCATGTACCGTACCTCTCAAGCCTTGTCATTCACATCTCCCCTAATTACCAAACATCTGCTTTCCATTTCCATTAACACTGCACTACCAGCTTGTCTAGTTTAATACCAGTGACTCTTGACCTCCCCCAAGGAAGACACTTTCTGTCAAAATTCCCCCAAAAGAAACCAGCTCTGCACACTAAATTTGTATTAAAAAAGAAAAATAAATCCACAAAACACTTCCCAAAGGAAAAGCCTCCTGCATTCAGATAAATAAGATTAAAAGTAATTTTGAACAAAGCAAACATCCCCTGCAAATTGTGCTTTACGTCTCCAAGAAGCTTAAAATCTTTAAGGCTAGAAACATGAATATTCAAATAAAACATACAAAGCAATGGGTTACATGACAGGCTACAGTAACAGCCTATAGGTTAGGGGGACTGCATATCTGGCAAATATAAAACTATTATCTGTAATGATATCTGCCTGCTTAAATAGAGACCATAATGGAAGGTCCCAACTGCCTCTATTATTTTTTTAATTATAGGTTATTATAATGGTGTTAATGTTCACTGGTTAATCCAGGATCCTAAAATTCAAAAGAATTATGACTCCATAACTTACAGCAATTCTTTTTCTTTATTCCAGGTTGCGATCTCATAAAAATTTATTCCTATTTTGAAATCAGATGGCACTTAAGATATTTAATGGCTTCATTTTGTTTTCAAGCTATAGTACACTGTAAAAGTACAAGAATAAAAAAAATGTTAAAAATGGGAAAATGTCTTATTTTAAAATGACTGTAGAATGTAATCATTGCCCTAAAAATCACAGAGAAATCTACATTACTCTGAGCCTTGAGGACATTTTTACCCTGGACAATGACACACAACTTAAGACAACATGTTTCTCAAATTTGAAGGTATGGTAAAAGGAGTGTTATATTGTAGAAATTCTGATAACAAATATGAAAGAAATCAAGATGAGTCACTCACATTTTCAGAATTGTGATCTAATTATTTTTTTATTCACTCAAAAAATTTCCATACAGTTTCTTCATTAATTGTGAGGCAAATAATCACAATATAACCAGGCCTCTGTTTGCCTCTATAACTCAGCAATACAATTCCTTAAAATGTTGCCAGTAGGTTCATTACCTTTTCCAGTACAGCTAGTTTCCACTAGGGGAATGGATACTCAGGAGGGATTTGCATTGCTGAAAACACACTTCTAGAGCACAGTCCTCTAATCCCTCCGATATTTGATGTTCACATTTATTAATGAATGGGAAAGATAAATTGTTGATGAGAGGGGAAGGAAAAACAAAAAGTAAAATCATTAGGAAGTGATAATATAACATCTTGTGATTTGTACCAGTAAGTATAAAAGGATTCAAAGTACTTTGCTACAGGAAATCTGCATTGGTATGAGCTTAGTGGAGGAGGATGCCACCAGGAACAATGAAACAAAAGAAATTAAAGAGAGGAGTTTGGTTAGGGGAGGAGTCCAGTTTCAATGTATTTTATTCCTTTTCTAATAAGAAAAGAAGGTGACAAGATAAAATGGTGGAAAAATTATGTTGAAAACTGTGAGGTTTCAATGTGTAGTATCCTTCTAACTGTCAGCCTCCCTGAAGAACCTATCACAGAGAAACAGTTTAACGGAAGGAGAAAAAAATGATCTTTTAATCTCAACAATAAAAGCATTCCAGCCTTTGTATCTGCTGACTTACAAAAAAGTGCTTTCTAACAACAAAAGATGGAGCAGTAATTACATAAATCTCTTCATTCTTGATGAAGACACAATGGAGTATAAGGAAATCAATAGTGTTTCTGCTGTAATTCTTGTTTTTATTATGAGCTGAAAGCAAACTTGTTAAAATTGGATTCTGCTGCTTGTGTGTATATGCCTGTGTATATGAAAAAAAAAAAGATCCAACAGCACTAAAGCAAGAACATGCAGCTTTTAAAAGCTTAGAAATTATTTATCCCCTACAATACTTATAAGACTTATGATGCTGTGAAATCTTACATTAGGAAATTGCTATTATAAGAGCAATTTAGCATTTTACATATATCTTGAAAAACTGACAACATAAAAAATACAGTTTTAGTGGTTGTTCTGCAGACAGCCAAAATGCCTAAAGGTTACCAACAAAATTGAAATACATGTATTAAGTAAACTAAATACACCCTGAAGTCAAATGTTTCCACCTTATTTTCAATAAATTGGTTGTAATGATTTTATCCCACAACATACATTTATAATATATGCCGCTCAAGAATGAGTAATAC
Organism: Sakesphorus luctuosus; assembly: GCA_013396695.1. Classification (NCBI taxonomy): domain Eukaryota; kingdom Metazoa; phylum Chordata; class Aves; order Passeriformes; family Thamnophilidae; genus Sakesphorus; species Sakesphorus luctuosus. The sequence goes on along the minus strand of VWZD01000004.1, from coordinate 451,593 downwards.
TGTTGATTTTGCAAAGAAAAGGTGGAAATTATTGCATTTAAAAATAATTAATAGATGGGTCTGCATACCTTTGAATTAAATTAAAAGAAAAATATTTCTTTTTTGTGGAGATGATTGCATTCATATCCTGTTTGGTGTGAAAAGTAGATTCCAAAAAGCTTTTAACTAATTTGTTCAATTTGTTTCAAAGCCAACATGAATAGGCTTGGTGCAAATTCAGATTCATTAAAACTTAATTAATATGCATCATTATGCAAATGAGGTTGCAGTTAATGAGTTCTTAAAAGAAGCTTTCTTTAATTAGTTCAGTTTTAATGGCATCATCATTTATCTGACTTGTTTTTAAAGCCACATGACATACAAAAAGTGACCATCCTCTACAATGTTGCAGTTTTCTGTTTCCTAATTGTGTTTCATCTTAATTCTTTAATGCTAAAAACTTTGAAAAAGTTAAAGGTTTTGATGTTCAGTTCTACTGAATGTTATTTCAATTAAAAATACACTCTTTTGTTTAGACTAGAGATATGTCTCTCTTCTTTTTAGTTATTTTTGCCTCCTATTCTCTACACACCATTTTTTTCCAATGTACATACAGAAAAGGCAAGATATGTAACTAGCAGCTTTTAAAACCTGGGATGATTTAGTCTATGCATTATTAGTGGAGTTCATAAGGTTATATCTCTACTGCAAGACTTTATTAAAATATGAGAGTTCATTCAGCAGTACTACAGGGAGAATCAGAAGATTAGTGTAGGTGTGAACTAAACAGGTTAAACAATTGTCGTGAGAACTAAAAAGACAAAAGCAATGTAGTTACACATTTCTGTAGTTTCAAGTCTGGAGGCTTCAGAAATATAATAAGTTTTAAAACATCTTTAAATCTACAAAATATTGTGCTACATAATTACAATTATGTTTTGACAAGCTTTCTTCAGAGTGTAAGTTCTATGAGAGGAAAAATTATAACTCTTTTACAAAGGTGTCATTTACAATACAGCAGAGTGATTCTTAGAGACTATGAGATGAGCAGCATCTCTGTAGTGAGCCAGTATGGCCACCTGCCTATGGCGAGCTTGTGCAATCATGTGATTTCTGTGCTGGCTTGTTTGAACCTCTAAAGCTTTAACCTAGGTTTTAGGTAACAGAAAAACTGCTTGCTGTGAGAGTAAACTCTGGAACCTGTTCTTGAAACAGACATAATTCAGTGCTGGCCTGCAAATAAGGATTCAATTTGCTAGTAACCAGAGTATTTGAGGTTGATTGCAAAAAATACACACCTGTGGTTTGCATTTGTTTACAACTCAGGTTCAGATAGGCAATCAGATTGGCTGTATCAATAAAAAATTCCAAATAAGAATTTTGAATGTCCTTTATATTTTGTTTATTCATGTCTAAACCTGAAATAATTTATGTCACACAAAAACATCTAATATTTCCAGTGAACTCTGGATCAGACTGTTAGAATATCACATTAAGGAAAATGAGGTTTTACACAACTACTCCTCCTGTAATTCTATGGAGCTGTTTGCACTACCAAGGCCAGTTTGCCTCACTATGTATACATGAGGAACAGACATGTGATAGATAATTAATCTTTCTAACATCATTAGGTTTTGACTGTTGATTTCAAGTATACCTCTGAGAAATCAGTTACTATTCTAATACCATCAGCAGTGGTCCTCTTTCCACACTGCTCCGTGTTCAAACAGACCACTGCAGAAGCTGAAGAGATGGACCAACAATAGGCAATTGATACTTAGGTCATTTGACTTCAGTGTACATGACACAAAAACCCCCATATCTTTAAGACAGGTTGTAATGTGCAAGGATGAATCTAGTGAGATTGAACCATGCAGAGGAGACCATCTAGGAAAAGGGGTGAAGGTGAATACGGTATTTTGGTAGAATATACAGTAAAGGAAGGGGGAGAATGTGAGATCTGTGCAGTGAGGAAGAGTTCGCATAGAGAGGCAGACAAAACATGACTAGCAGAGAGAGCATCTCTATATCATTAGCTGGCACTGCAAAATACTTGGAATTCAAGTAGTTTAAGTGGCAGAAGGGTCAGAGAATCTCTGGTAACACAGGGCAGAAATTCCAGTCTTTTGCCATTTTCCAGGTTTTCCAAGTACAGCAAATGGTAATCAGTACATCAGCTCCAGTTTTCCATCTGGTCTGGACTTTCCTTGGAGAGTAGCACCTTTGTTTTGGCTGTAATTCTCAGGCAGATCCATCAAAAGGGTCCAATACAGATCTACTCTATCTTCTATGAGAAGTCTAGTATGATCTTTCCTTTGTCTATGCTTCATCTTTATCTCCCTGCACAGTGGGCAAGCGCTGAAAATCCAGGAAGTGCTGCACTAATTATATTCAGATATTTTAAAGGTAAAAAGTCCTAGTCAAACATTTTGAGAGACAGACTGATAGATGTTTAGCTTTGTGGACAGCAAGGGTGAGCTCCTCAAATGGTCGTTCACTCCACCTCCATAAGTTCTTTGCATGGAAGCAGATAATGAAATCTCTTGTGAAGACATGAGAGGGTGCATTTTGTATTGCCTTGAAAACCTCCTTCATGTGAGAAGGAGGCAAGGGGTTAAAAACTGTGCACTTTGTCACCTGAAAGAACAGAGAACTCAAAAAATATTTTGGTGGAGCATTGGTGGAGGACTGGTGGACAAAAGGCTGCAATTTCCAGGTGCCAACTGCTACAATGATCATCTTTATATTTCCACTATTGCAAACTTTTCTGTGTCTGTGCCTTTTTAATAATTGCCAAACACTGATATTAAATTGCAAACATTTTGACAGGGCAAGTTCTCCTTCTCCCTTTTATTCCTCTTCTCATATAAATATTGCAACTAATTAACATCATTTCTATAAGAGGAAAAGAATTCCTCCGCCCACAAGTTGTTCTGTCATTTGAAGCTTGGGTCAAATATCCAAAATGTCACACTATCATCATTAAATTGATATTTTAATCCTCCTTAATATATGACAGAAATGAGCTGTCAATTACAAGAGAAATATTGGCATTTAATTCCTGACATAATTTTCAATGGAAGGAATAAAACACCAATTAAACAACAATTATACACCAAGGTATGACATGTTATATATTTGACATACAGTAAAATCATTTAACAAAAATTCTCACTGATAGTAAGAAGAATAGGAGTTTATTAAGAACATCAATTAGCTCTTGTCTTAATTCTTTATCTTTGTACACCTTAATAGTCCAGTGGAACTCATGAACCAAAACTATACCACCAGCCTCAAATTAGGAATAGAGAAAAAATATTCAGGAAATGTTAGGGGAGGCAGTGACTGATTTCTGAACTTAGCTCTGGGGAGTTCCAAGGAGGATGGAAGTATTACTGCAGGGACAGAGAGAGAAGGAGGTAAAAATATAAGCAGAGATTAAAATAAGATGACTAATTTTAGGAAAGTTGCTTCCATTTGCCATTGCTTCTTCTTTGATCATGACTTCTTTTAACTTTCAACATCCCTCAATCTGTTCTTGTACATTTAGGAAGTGTTTCCTTAGATGTAAGGAAAATGCTGTACCAGCAAACCACATAATTCCAGGGGATTCATCTATGCTAGATTCCCAGCAGAGCACTGCGAAAGGAATCTGCCATTAGTACCAGCTGTGTATACCACACAATCATTCTCTAGTGATTGCAGGGAAAAGGCAAGTATTGGTTGAACTCAGTTGTATCTTTCATTTTAGATACAGAAAATTACTATTATGTGTCAGGTCCTTCACAACTTCCAGTACCAGCTCTTTGTGAGGAAGCTTCCTTGTATCAGCATGAATGCAACCTGTCTTCTTGGGAGATTGACTGCAGAATGAGAAAATTTGTCTGTGAACTTAGGGTAGCTAAAATAGCTGCATCCTCCCCAGATCTCACAAACCAACATTAGAAGATTTTTTTCTCTGATGTCAAGGTAATAGGGAATTTCAGAGGATGGCTTTTTTATATAAACAGAGTAAAATATTTTAGAATCCATGTTAATTTGCTCTTATAACTACACCACTGACTTTCACTGAGACCACAACTAGACCTTATTTATAACCATCATATAAAGGCATTTCTTAAATTCTNAACAGACAAAGTTCTATACCCAGATAACCACACTCCACATTGGATGAGTTATATTTATATTCAGGTGAAAGCTTCATTATCTTTCTGAAGGTGGAAGAAAATCTTAATCTGAACTATAATCAGTCCCTAGACTATCATTAGTGTCTTTCAAGTATGGATAAGAAAGCTTAATTCTGATTTTATGCTCAAGTAAAGAAAAAAAATCTAGTGGAAATGTGTGTACAGGCTGAGTTAACATGGTTCCAAAAGTCACCATCCACCAGCTGAGTCCTGGTAACTCAACACATGTGTACTCCAAACTATCCCAA
>VWZD01000004.1:367869-443394 GCA_013396695.1 Sakesphorus luctuosus | reverse complement strand
TGTCAGAGCCTTCTCAATCACTGTTTTTCACTGTTGACCTGCCACTCAGAATTTTCTTTATCACTGTATTTGTGCTTCTTATCATATGGACAAGAGACTGTTTTCAGCTAATTATTTAAATTCTCTGGTAGCTAAAGTCATGTGTAGTAACTTCAGTAGTCTATTGAAATAGGAAAAGTCTGTTTCACTTTCTTTTACATGTTGTTAATGAACCATATAAGCAAACTTAAACACAAGATAACTCCACTGGTACACTCAAAATAGAAGCTTCCTCTGCAGTTAAAACCTTGCCTCCACATGTGGCACAAAATTATTATGAAAGAATATATCCATTTGGGTTTTTTTTTTCCATAACTTTACCTCTCTTTCATTACCCGATCTTGAGAATATCCCATAACCTCTCTTAGCTGTTTGCAGATGAGATTGGCCTAGTCACTTAGGATTGCATTTTTGCTGATACACATTTTTAATTCACTTTAAGTCCTAATAAATTAATATATTTCAAATAAAAATGTTTTGGTAATATTATATGTTCACCATTTATATTACACTTTAGTGATTCAAACACAGTCCACCTAAAATACCATTTCTCTGAATATGGACCATTACACATAGTAACAAATAACTTGGACTTGGGCATAACGACATCACAGGCATGTATATGGGAGAATGTGAAGTCTCTTCCTTCCATTATAACTTTACAGATTTAAGTTTCTCTGTCATAGCACAAAAGCAAAAGGAAGATCAACTCAATTAAACAAAAACAAATTTTAAACTGATAACTGCAACTTCATGCCAGAAAAAAAGCAAAAAAAAAGACAGAAAAAAAAGCAACTCTACCCTGAAAACAGGAGTATGGCAGGACTAAAATAAGTTAATTATAAATATACATGTATAGAAATGTACTTAATATCAGATAAATATTCATAATCCAATTAAAACTATCAACATACTTCATCAGACTGCTGGATATGAATCAACTGGAAGGCCTTGTCTAAAGCTCAGTGTTACTATGCCTCAGTTAACATGAGCCAATTAGCAGATTATACATGTTGGCAGAGACAAGCATATGACTAGTTTAGCTTATCCTGAAGGCAAAGTTCAACTTAGGTTTCCTGCTCTCTGAGCACAAAATTTATGTCCATGTCTACATAAGGCCTGACAAATTTTGGATTACACTGGTGTCCTGGAGTTCCTTATAACCTCCACTGATGCAGCTGCTGCCAGTTAGAGATAGAATATTGGACCAGATTGATTTAGAAACACTCAGCTTGGCATCCTGGGTAACAAATCTACCAGAGAGCTGCTTATGAAGTTCAGGATTTGAGCCAGTCCCATTCAGCATGACCAATTTTTTTCCAGGAGAACTGTGAGTGCTCAATCATGAATAGCAAATCACTCTGTTACCAGCTAGGTTTGTGATGCTCCTCTGAACCATCACAATTCTTCTACAAAAATATTTTTATTTTCTAATGTGCATCAGTTTTGGGGGTCATCACTTAACAGATCAATTTTCTCCCTGAATCACATGGAAATACACAGTGTGAGAATCACTTTTATTCAACAGTAAGCACTGGTTAAGTCACGTGGTATTCCCACAGTAAAAGAATTGTACATATTTTCACTTACAAGTTTTTTCTGTGAATAAGATTTATTTTTAAAAGAAAGAGGGTGCATATGAATCAAAAGGTTCATTTATAAGGCTGTCATGGAGACAGCACTTTTAAATAACTACAGCTACATCAAATGATAATCATCAAACCAAATAAACTAAATGCCAAAATACTCTGAAACATAAAAATAAGAGCCAGGTCTAAATTGCTTTAATTTCTAGGGCTTTGCAACATTTCAAGAGGTAAGTCACGTTCTGAGTGTATACTCTTTGTTTTTCATTCTTGAAGAGCAGTGAAGTGTTTTGTGAATCAGGCTTTTAAGACATTTGGCTGTAGCAAAATTGTAATAAAAAATGCATAATATGTACTTAAGAAGGAAAGTAACACCTCTGCCATAAATTGGTTCTTTGAAATATTTAAATTAAAAAGTCCAGAGCATGCTATGCTTGCATAAAACAGAATTAAACAGCGTGTAACTTAGATACGTGGGTTTTCTCACAGAGATAAGTTTAAAATTGGGATTGCTCAAGGAAAGGAAATTTTATTCAAGTCAATATCAACATTTTTAGTGGAATTTTCTCCAATTCAGGTTTTCTTTTGTCATTCTCTGAGACTTCTTCCTTTCCATTATAATTCTGGAAATTATCATTAACAATGAAAAAATTACTCATTTACTTACATTCGCTTTTGCATAGTGGGGAAGTTTCAGTGAAGAAAATAAAACAAAAATGCCTCATTTAATGAACAGGAAAGGACATCTCTATGGTTTAATACTTTGTACTCTTCTCCAAACACAAAACTTTAAAGTCCTTAGACTTGGTTCCCACTCAGGCATAATTCCCACTCAAGTAAACTGGCACTTTGCCACAGAAAAATGAGTAACAAGATAGCAATTCAGCCATGAGACTGTATCAATTTATTGCAATATTTCCCCACAGACCACAAGCAAAACTGTACTCTGGATGACAGAAGAAGGCTGCCCAGCACATATGCAAATACTGGAATTCTGCCAGTCGGGCAATATCCATTGTATTTCTTCAGAATAGAGCAAGAAACATATTGTGATAGGCAACCAAAGCAGAAGCCCAGGGCAGAGTCAGTTCTGCAAGCAGGGACATATGTCTTCCTGAGTTCCATTTTAATATACTAAGGGAAATCATCACATTTAAAACAAGATGTAGAGAACAGACATATTCCAAGTTCAAGAGATTGCATCTAACTACCACTTACAAACTCGTACCAAAACTGAAATCTGTTTTTTTGCAAAGAGAAACTATGTTCATTTATAATTTCTCTCTCTCACCTGAAGTTCCAATGGACTAGGGATGGGGATCTAATAATATATAATAAATATATTAATTCAAACTCAAAATGTCCAGAATACACTAATCTGAAGTTGAAAAGGATAAAACCAGGTAAATACACCTTAAAACAGAGAAATCCCTCCCTTCTACATGTGTGTCCCTCTCGTCTATCTTAAGGAGTTTGTCTGTTCCATTCAGTGACTTTTATGTAACACCCCTGCATGATTTGATTTGAATTCTTCTGTATTTGTCTCAGTTTACCCTCTTAGAATCTGTGGTTATTACTACATTATCAAGGAAAGTCCTGATCTAAAATGAGAACCACCTCTATAGGCTATAAATACAATACAATTAACTTCAGCTGTGCATACCTACAAAATAAACCAACCCTCTTGTCATGCAGTGGCTAAGACTTGTGAGGAAAGAATGTGTATCTATATTTATTATTGGATTCATTCTGTGTATCATGATATATATCACATACATAAACTGAATTATTAATAGCCCTCTCTCTTCCTTCTCTGTATTTTCAGTAGGTAATAAAAACTCTCTATTCATCCTCTACATCTTTTCTTGTTCCGAGTCACTTCACTGTGTGTATGACTCTCAGAATTTCCTGAAAAAAAAGCAATATTTATTAACTGTCCAATTAAATGTATGTATAATATAGTTTCTGTTACTGACATGGTAGTAAGCAGTTTGTCAGCATTTCCCTTTCAAAACCTGCTTTCAGGGAGGAGAAATGTCTTTCCATAAGGATTTACTCTCAGCTGTCCAACACAGAACATTTAAACATGGAACTAAAATTTTCATTAATGCATATTGGTATTTATAGTATATCAGGCTTCTTTTAATTCCTGTATCACACAGAATTTCTGTTCACAACTGAAACAATGCAGCTCAAGTATTGCAAAACTGTTGCTTTTGCTAAACAGCTCTTTAAAAGAGGCTTTTGATCAAGGGCACCAGGTTTAACTGTTGCAACTTATATGGTCAGTACAAGCTTAATGATAAGTCAGTAAGTCTTAGCAGAACAGCAGGTATTGTCTCTTGGCTACGCTTTTCATTTTTGTTTTTCTGCACTGCAAATGTATGTATTCATTACTGTTCCCCCTTCGTTTGATCTCTTTCATCACCACATCCATCAGCCAATATTAAAACAACAAACAACAACAACAAAAGTAAGCTGTAAGAAGTAAAAAGCAAGCCTAAGTTGTGACACTGGTCACTGGTTCAGAAGCATCCACATCTGGGACTATCAGTACCACAACTGCAACACCAGTTGTTCTGTATTATCCAGGCACAGATGTAGATGTGAGCAGTACTTCTTGCTTTTGTGTTCATTCAGCTCATATTCCAAGGTAAGAATTTAAATGTGGCTGTTATAAACTGTGCTGTATGCAAATAAAAGAACTCAGCCATACTTGGATACCAGAACCTTTGTAATCAACGTTTACATTTCAGGTAAAGTGTCTGCCAAATGGAATCCATATAATCACAGAGAAAAACACTTCCTGCATTTATCCCCAGTAACACAGCTGTCACCAAAGCTACACACTTGAACTTCAGGTACCTTCATGAATACAGTTTCCTCTAAAATTTGACCCAAAACTGCAAGCTACTGGCAAAGGATCCAAGTAGCTGGTCTGTAGCATATCTATACTGGCCTGCAGATGCACACATTCTTCACAAATATATCAAACTTAAACTGATTCTCATTCCTCAAACAACATGGTCTCATAAAAGCTTCTCTGACCTTTGAGAAGAGATGTCAAGCAGTTACTGCCCAGGAAGACTTCCTTTGGTTTTGACTGACAGCCCCAATTAAGAGTGCTCTTCGTGTATCAGAACAGGGAGGTTAACAAAAAAGCCAAATGTATTTGTGTGAGATACAGTTTGGCTGCAGTACATGATCTAAGAATGGACTTTGATGTAGCTCTTATAAGAATCATAATTTTAACACGTGTTTCACTGTTGCCTTTAACTACCTGTTTCCTGCCTCAATCCATGATTTCTTTTCTTTCTCTGAAGCAGAGAAATTTACTAAGAGGAATAAAACTCCTTCAGGGTGGCCTGTCATACATATCTCTCAGAACATGAGTACAATTGTATATGAATATATCATGAGATGCTGGCCCGAAAAAAACAAAACAGAGCTGCACAACCAAAAGCTCGAGTGTTTCAGGACAGTTGCCTTTTGGTCTCATCTCTTCCTTTTTTTTTTTTTTTTAATTCTCCTCAAGTAATACCCAAAAACTCTGCTGGGCACACACAGAGATTGAGGAAATCAAAGGCCAGAAGAACTCTGGATAACTTGAAGTGTTTTGCTTCTGTACTGTAGTCTAACCTAGATCACCTCAGAGGCACCACTTTAGCATCTTGAGGCTGTACTATAATCTGCTAAACTGTCATCACACTGCATACTCCAACGTTTCCTTCACTGGGCTCCTTCTGTCCTTGGTACCATCTGGCTTGCAAAGGCGTCCTCAGAAGTCCTCATTCTACGATGACTTCTGTGGAAAGACCTTCTTCCCAAAGAAATGGCAATTTCAAGAGCCTGTAAGATCATTCTAGATCTCTTAGCAGGACAAAGCAACATTCAAATTTCATGTTGAATGCTTTGTTCCTCTATGCTGCACACAAGTTGTTTAATATCAGCTGTCAGACTTCAGTGATGTTTATGTTTAACCCTCAGCAGCTGGAATCAAGTCATTAACTGTTGTACCTCATCCTATTTTAAAACAGAATACCTAGCACCCAGAATTGTTAAAGAAAGCTTAGAAATTTTCACTCTGACTTAAAAAAAACCAACAACAACAACAAAAAAATCCAAAATGATTTCAAATGTATTAGTTTTTAAAGACTCATGAATTTTCAGTCAAACTCCTGATTTTTGCCAGTCCTCAAACTTGGTGATACTATCTAGCCTAGCAATTCTACAATTATGGTTGCATCACAGTGTAACTGAGATAAGGCGAGATTAGCCCTCCCTCAGATTTGCCAGTCTAGCTGCACATGTGGCTGCCCTCCAAATCCTCTCCTGTCAAAATAATAGAGAGTACGGCTTTTCAAACACAACAGATTTTGACTAATGTAGGTTAGGGGGGAATATGCGAAAAAAAAAAAAAAGATTATCCAATGAATGTACCGAAGGAGTGGTAACTTCTGTTGTAGCAGCTATGGCAAAAAGATGGAGAAAATGCAGAGATAGTGATCTCTTCTGCCTGCTCGGCTATGGTCAGATACTGAAGACCACCAACTTCATTTAATACAAGGAACACTGTGAGAATATAAATAAATATTTGATTATCAGGCCAGAGAGTTCTGTTATAGACAATCTTACATAAGAAATTTTGTCATAACTACAAACATAAATTTAAAAAGTCTGTGTAGTTCTTTTTACCTCTAATTAACATCCTATTAAAGCATCAAGAACTACCCAGACAGTTACAGACTAACATATTTATAGGTATCTTTATGCTTTCAGCTGTCACAAATAGTGCAAAGATTGTTCTAGAAGGTATGCTTATTCATTTTTTCCCCAGACACTAAATATAGTTAATATTAAGTCAACACTAATGATAGATTTCACAATGGGATTCTCTGTTGTGACTTTAAAAGGAATTCGTAAACATGTATGTGAGCAAAAGTGATCTTATAACTGTAAATCACAAGCAAAAATTTTCACACAAATTTTCAGCCTATTGTCCTTTAACACAGCTCCACACATCACCTGTCAGCAAGAGCATGGCCGGGAGTCATCTGTAAATCTGATAAATTTCAATATACCTTCTCCCTTATTATGCTTATTATTGTGTAACTAACAGGTCCAGCTCTGAGTTCAAGCACAGACCCAAAGGTCCAGAAGAGCTTCTCTGTCATTTATGAAATTTTGCACAAGCATAACCATGGTGAGAATCCCAGTTTTCTGTTATAAACACTGCCTTTGGGAACTTAAAGACAAAGAGAGGGGAAGTAAAGTAAAACCAGAAAAGAGTCGTTCCATATTCAAAATTCATTAAAAGTACTTCTATGAAGGACTATAACTGTACATGTAGACAGAGTAAATTGATTTACTCTATTAGCTTTCTTACTACTGAAAGATGTTTTCACCATGGAGTTTTGTACAGAGCAGTAACAAGCTGGCCTACAGCTGCTTGTCCAGCCTTCTGGAAAATATTTTCCACGGAATTTGCCACCTTGAACTACTTTATTCAAAAAAATCCATATTGGGGCTTTCCAAATTTTTTTTGCCAAAAGTCCTAATGTGTGTCATTAAAGCTGCCAAGATGTACATAGCATAGAGAGTGTCTTGCTGGAGTTTATAGAACCTGACATAAGAATGTTAAAGAAAACAGAGCACATATATGGAGAGTGACAGCTGATTATTTATTTTTACATATTTTCAAAGTATCAATAAATCCATCTGAAATTTCATGAGCTTGATATGTTGTAAGAGTAGCAACCCACAAATTGTAATTTAGTTTTATTTGTCTTCTACACAGTTTCCTCACAGCTCCCAAAGAAATGTATACAGAATTCATGCCCAAAATGAACTTTTAATAATCAAACAAATTTCAGCTTTCTGGAAGGCCTAGAAAGGTGTTGTCAAAATAAAATTATAAAGTAATATTCAATTCACCAAACATATAGAACTATTGAAATGTCATTTCTGTCTTAATAGTTCAGCAGGAGAATTTAAAGAATAATGTGTTTGATCCACCACAGAACTCATGAGCCTGCAGTTTACTGCTGAGGACACAAATCGTGCTCAAATTCATAGCCTGTGACATGCATAAAGTACCAAGTTCACAGAACAACTTCAGCCACAATTAGAGGGGAAACTTTTGATTTAAGGTAATAAATCATACAAAATTAGTTAAAAATATTGCCAAATTTTAATCATTTGGGTGGAAATTTTCTTTGCCATATGCTTCAAATAGTGAATCATTCAGGGTTAGGTTTTTCTTTGGTCACTGCTGACTCTTATGGTACCACTGTGAAAAATCTTCTGCCTTTGGTCACCTACTAAGCCTTTGGTACAACTGCATTTTGCACACGTTCAACAAGGACCTCTTCAGCATTCTGCTGCTCCCTAAGTATTTTGATCATGAAACCTCTAAAGACCACTTCAACCCTGAGGTCAAGCTTGTCTTTACAAGTGACTGCCAGAAACAGTTATGAGCAGAAAGGATACTTGTGGAGGCTTGTGCCTGGTTTGTATTATTTTTATCCAAATCCCTGGAATCCATGCCAGTTAGCTTTGAGGACTAGCTCAAAATGTCAGGATGAGTAGTGCAGGGGAAGAGAAAAGGCCGCTGCTGAGATCAGCCCTCCCCTACAGTGTCCTCCACTTCCTCCAGCAGCACCAAGCATGATTGTCCCGAGTTCTCCTCCCTCTCTTACTGTTACTTCTCCTGACAATACTAAAATCCAACAGGGACTACAGTTGCTTATCCCTTTAAATTTTGCCTACAGAATTGAAAAGCTTTGAAGTGGCTCTGAACACAAAGCTGGCTCCAGGACTCTCTCTCTTGTGTTCTCAATGGACCATATACCTCGCAGCCTGCAGGACAATTCAAATACAGTCAATTCAAACACAGATTGAACAAATGCTAAACCCACTGGAAGAGCAAGAGAGAGCCTATGGAGCAACCCAGCATTAGATAAAAATTGAGGCTGGAGGCTGCTAAGGAGGGAGGAAAACACAAGGAATAACTTCAAAGTAAATAAGGCCTAGGGTCTTTCCCTGAGACTTTTTGAAGCCATTCCTCACATTCCATTAATAGCTTGTGCTTGGAATGCCAAGGGAAACTAGGAGTTGCATTTCTTCTACAAGGATGGTCTGGAGATCCCTGGTTGCAGCTGAAACTATCTTAGCCAACTCCTATGTTCTGTACAGGCAGGAATGGCTAGATGATCTGGACACATTTCATTAAAAAACTTTACCACTATTTTCAATGCCATAAAACTGGTGCTTTAGGCATCTCATCCCAAATCTGAAATGTAAAATCTCTCTGTTCATCTGCTGCTTGAATTCATCAGAGACCTTTTCAATCACCCTAGTTTCCCCCAGTGCATTGAGTTTTGCTTCCAAATGCCGAAATTACTTTAATCTGCATGGCTCAGTGCCATCTTCAAGTGGGATCCACAATTAAGGCACACCCTCCAGGAATCTTCTAATAGGTTTTACCTAGCAAGATAGCTGGGCAATGTAAGGATATATTTTGTGATAATCTTTTACCCACTATTTAAGCAGAGAATATAATCTCCAGGGCCTCCAGTATACTGTGGTATAGCTCATCCCAAACCATAAAATTCGATTAAAAAATAAACATATCAAAAAAGAAAATCTGTATTAATTAGCAACATGATAGAAAGAAAACGTTTCCTCCTCCTTATTAAAAAGTTCCTATATATTATATCCCCTTAGAGCCTGGCACTTAAATATAGTTGTTTTCTTTGTTTCCAATAACATCTCTGCTACAATTCCTTAATAAGTTATAAATCACAATGTAGTTTTTATGTAAAAGCATTTCAGTGTTCAAGCACAGGATTAATGTTTGTGTATGCAAATGAACAAAGGATATGTTAAAAGAGGTTATGGTTCAAATCATTGCAAACTTTAAAATGCTTTACTGTATTAATGGTTGAATATGACACTGTTCTCTGTCTTTTTTTCCCCTTGACAATTAATAATTTGTTTTAAATGCACCTGTTGCTAATACCTAATTTCTGTTTAGTGCAACTTCTTGGAAAATATGGTCATGTGTCAGTGTATAGTTCCTGCTTGATGTTGCATATAATTCTTATAATATTCTGAATGGCATGTGCTAATTATTTAGCACAATAGCTCATCTTATGGAGCTGTAAGGCTGTAAAAGAAGGGTGGTAATTACTTAGGGTGGGAACATCTCTTTTTTTCTTGTAAAACCAATGTGTGGGAGGAAAAAAATTTTAGAAAATAAAATGGCAGGAAAATTTAAGTAACTGCATACAAACACTTGAAGGGTTAATGTTTTGTAATTCTTACTATCTGTAAGGCTAGGTCTGAAGCTCACAATGCAGATGGTAACAGCTACAAATTTTTGTGTGTTACACTAAGTGGCCAGTGTCTGTTCTCCCACCATTTCCCTGATGGCTGACCAAACACAAGTTCTTAACCTACCTCTCTCTTAAAACTTGATTATAAGAGCACACCTGTACACTTCATGTAGAAGAGATTTGTCTTTGACAGAGGTTCAAAACAGTTTCAAAATCCAGGCACATAGAAGTGGGAAAACGAAAAACAAAATCAAAGTAACTAACAAAATAGGTTCACAGAATATATCATAGATTCATAGAATGGTTTGGGTTGGGAGGGACCTTATACATCTTCTAGTTCCAATTCTCCTGACATAGGCAGGGACACCTTCCCCTAAACCAGGCTGTTCAGAGCCCATCTCACCTGGCCTTGGAAACTGTAAGGGATGGGGCATCCACAAATTCTCTGGGCAACATGTGCCAGCGTCTCAACACTCTCAAAGTGAAAAAAATTCTTCCTGAAATGTAATGTGAATCTAACCTCTTCCAGTTCAAAGCCATCACTTGTCCTATACAAGATAAGCCTTGTAAAAAATTCCCCTTCTGTCTTTCTTGTAGACCTCCTTTGGGAAGTGGAAGGTGCTCCGAGGTCTCCCTGGAGCCTTCTCTTCCCCAGGCTGAACAATCTCAGACTGTTTTCGTAGGGGAGGTGCTCCAGTCTTAATGGCCCTCCTCTGGAGTCACTCCAACAGGTCCACCTTCTTCTTATGTTGGAGACCATGGAGCTCAACACAGCACTCAATATAAACACTTCTCCGCTTATGCTAGGCCTTGATTAAAAAACAAACAAAAACCCCAACCAAACAGAAAAAAAACCACAAAAAACAAATAAACAACAACAACAAAAAAAAACAACAACAAATGAAACACACACAAAAAACCAAAACCAAACCTACAAACCTGTATGTGGAATAAATGAAATTAATGAAAAGAATAAAATGTGATTTTTTAAAAAAATATCTCTTGGAGTTCTGTCACAGCTGCTTCAGGCTAAACCAGAGAAATACTCAAAACCTCATTAAGACAAAGATGGGATCATAACTCAGAAGACTAACCTGGAGATGAAGACAAATTGGATGGAATATGTACAATTTATGAGTCCAAGCCTGTATATGATGATTTTGCTCTACTACTTTTAATCACAAGATCTTGTCACAAGGATCACAGATAGAGGCTGGAAGTGTGAGGAGAATCAACACAGACGACAATATACATGTAATACAAAAATAGACATAAAAAACCAGAACACCACAAAGAACACACAGAAAGGAAAGACTCCTAGATTATATTCTGAAAACTCATTAATTGTGCAGAGAGAATAATTAATAAAATTATACTAATAGAAATTTAAATCTATATATAAACATTCTCCAAATTTCTTCTCAGAGTAGTCATGCAATCAAGATTTTTTAGCTCAAATGTTCAGGGACAGTGAATCTTCAGCCTCCATGTTCTACAGCTTTCTGAAATATAAATTAAAAAACACACTTATCAAAATCCTTGCAGCAGAAAGTAGATTAAAATGCTTCCACTTATCCATCTGAAGTACAAACAAGGCCATGAAAATCACATCAACAGTCACAACTAAACTATATATTTTACATTTCTGTATATTAGGGATTAGTTGTAAGTTTCAGGTTAAAAGAAAAGGCAGGGGAGGACTTCTCTGGAAAAGCTGTTTTCATTAATTCCCAAGAATGTAAGAAATGGTGAGAAAATTGTAATTTGCTTGTAAATGTTTTTTCTAAACTAACTGGTAAAGTCCACCAAATAAATTATATTACAGGTTGTAGTGGCAGACTCTAGATGATATTTTAAATAAAGATACAGCCCACAGAGAGGCCAGAAAGTCAATACTTAAATTGAAAAAGGATAAACTAATGTTACCTTAAACTGCTCTAGATCATCTTTGAGGCAGAACTCAACACAGAAAGATCCAGCTTAAGCTGAAATCTTACAGGACGTTTGTGAATAGCTGAGGTGGAGTTCACAACTGTATGCTGAGCATTTATCTGCAGTGGGCTTTCTGCTTCCACTCATGATGTGAATGTTAAATTGCCACTGACTTCTAACAGAACCAAATCAAATACTATAATTATACACTTTGTGCTATCTGTGCTGTACTGTATTATTATCTATAATTGATTATTCAACTCAGTAGCTATTGTTCTTTAAAATGCTTTTGACACATTTTATAAAAAGTGCTATGTTAAACAATGTTGATGAGCAGAGAGATTTCGGACATTCTGCCACATGAAATAATGGGGCTGATGTAAAGCAGACTAGTTCCACTTAAACAAAGTCACATCCAAATTTTTTGGACTTGTGTTCCACCCTCATAACCTTTAGCTAAGAAACAGATCTCACTACGCCAAATATTGTGCAAATGTATAAGAGGAACAAAACCCTACTCCTAAAAACTTTTTTACATAGACAAGAGAAATATTTAGTAGAAAAAATGCAAAGCAATGAGTTACTTGCCAAAGAGATACATCAGCCTAAGTTACGAAAGCACAGCCTAGCTCAAGTTTCTGGAATTCCCATTTCAAGTTACATTAACAGTGTCATTTCAATCAGGTGTAAATCAGCAGAAACACAGACCTGAAAAGTCTCCTGCTGCCCAGTCCTGCCTCCCATCTTGGGGCAAGCCACTTATGGTAATGTGGCCACGTAGTGTACCGAACTACATAGAACAGATTTGGATGAAAACTAATGATTTTCTTTTACTGGGCTAGTATTAAGTTTTTGTCCTCAGCCCTTAAAACATTCAAATAGGAGAATTTCAGTCTGTCTTTGAAAATCTGTTAGTCTTTAATTATCTGATAGTGAAGCACTCAGACTCTAGTCTCAAAACATGAAAACACTGTGGCCTATCCCCTTAGATTCCTATATATCAACTTGTTTTGCTAAGCACAGTTGGTTTTATATTTCCCTTTTTTATATGACATTAAAATAAATAAGGGTTGGACTTCAAAGCAGTCTAAAACTGGTAGGCTTAGTTCCAAGTAGCCTCAGTATTTACAAGAATGTCAAAGTAATGTCTACATTATTTTCAGATTAAGAAAAGAACCCCGAGGAAAAAAAATTATTGTTGGAGTGTAACAAGTTTGCTAATCACAAAAATATTTATTTTTGTGTCTTCAGAACACATACTATTGCTTCCCATAATTACAAATGAGATTAAATGTTAACCAATTTAAATCTGTCAAAATATTTTAATAAGGGGGGCAGATGTTCTGTTTTGTTAAGTATCACTATTTACTTTATGAGGTAATAATAACCTTACCTTTCCTCTGCAATAGTTAATAGTAAATGGTTAGAGCTTGCCAAAGAGCAAATAAATCATTACACTAAATACAGGTTGTCAGGCTAGTTTAGTACCTTGTACACTCCATTTTACTTAGATAAATGGCTTAGAATGGGATTTACTGTCTGTGCTATTTTCTAGAAGAGTTCTGGCTTTCCTATCATGTATAGTTTCATATCAGATGTTAAGAAAGATAATATATCAATATGCAGACTTTATGCTGACGGGTTTACTTTTTTGGGTTGACTTCATAAATGTACAAATGTGAGACAAGCTTCAGACCTCCCAAGATTGTCATTACAGAGAGTACTTTTCCAGAAAGACTGTGGCTTCGGTAAATAAATACATCAGTGCAAAACTCAAGCAAGTTGAATAGGATAAAATCAAGGCTCTGAAACATTCCTTGGAGTTGTATTTGATTAAAAAATATTAACACCATTCATATTCACCCTTCATCAAATTTGTAGTTGTTCAGCTCCAATAAAATACACAGATAGGTTTTAAAACTGTTGCTGATCACAGTAAGTGCAGATTAGATGTCATGCTTTTCTGGATAGCTGACACATTTTCAGTGCTAAGCACATGTGGTTCTGGCCAACATGGGATCCTCTCTCCTGAGAAGGCTCCTGTTGAGCTATTACACAATTCAATCCTCATTAAAATCCACCTGTCAGTTATGATCTTATTTGTTCCTATGATTATATAGATTATGTCTGCTTTTTGCACAACTAGACATATATGAATTATTTTATGGAACAATATTTGCACAGATATATATTTAGTCAAGATTCACCATTTTATTTTTCTCCCAACTTTAAAAGTCCTGCCTTCCAAACACTGAAAAGCAGTAATTTCAAAAATTATGCAATGCTGACAGCTAATAATGGTCAAAGGAAAGAGATCACAAGTTCCATTGGCTGACATTTGCATAAACTATTTGCAGAAAACTTGAGAAAAGCAACTCTGGTCATGGAAAAAAGGATGAGGTTGTGAGTGATCTGTGAACAAGGAAAAGGTCCAATAAATTGGCTCACTTATTCACACTGAATAATTCAAACAGCTTGACTCAACACTAGACATGCTCCTTACTCCTTTTAAAGGATTAAAATATTCATGGTTTCTTCTGTCAAATGCCATTATCACTGTGTAAAGTCAGGAGCAATGGTTATCTTCCCAAGAGCTGTATGAGACTTGGATGTGGGTCATCAGCTCCACTTGTGGAATCTACCTGGCAAACACTGCTTCTGCTGATGATCTCAGACTCAAATCTGTGTGTCCTGCATCACGTAGTCCTAACAAAGGCAAGGTCAAACACTACCTCCCTTTTTACGCTCATGGTCTAGTGTCACATAAGCACTTTTGTGCTGCCTGGAGCACTGTGTAGGGAAAGCTCAAGAAGAAGGGTATCTCCTCCCTATCATGAGTAGTTGTGACAAGATCATGTTAGATGATATCCTTAACTTAGTAAAAGAAAATCCATCTCGAGAGTGAACCTCCCTTTTGCCTCTTTGCACAGTCTAGAACACAAACCCAGTTGGGAGCAAGTGATGACAAGGAAGAGGAGTGCTGAGTCTTAAGCATTTTATGTCAGAGAAATCCACTACAATAGGTTATACAGAACCCATTAGCTTCTTTATAGTAGCTATTGGCATCTCTCCTCAAAATAAAAACATAGGGGACAAGGAACTAATGTGCTAGAGCACATTCCCAGCCATAGGCTTCCAAAGATACTCAGAAGGCAATTTTTCTTTAAGTGCATCAATATTCCAGTTTACTTCAATTCATGTTTTGCAAGATGGCCACAGTTTATAAATTCTTTAAGAATTCTCTGGTTATTTGGTACATTCCTCTTTAAGACAATCCAACCTGTTCAGTTTTTCAGTAGATTTTTTTCCCCCTTTCTTTTAAAGACATCTTAATTAGTCTAATCCTGACTGGTCTCCTTCCAATGTTCCTGTTGGCACAGTAGGATTTCAATTAACATTCTGCTTTAGCACTGCAAATGCCCTTGCTCAGATTTTTTTTTTAATGTGCTATTTTGGATGCCATCTCTCTTCTCTTTTCTTCCTCAAAAATTGTGCAGCTTCTTAAAGGTTTTGGAAGCAGAGGTTGTTCTGTCAATTTGTGCTTTCTGAGCTTATCAAGAAACAGAGTATCATTAATTTGGGGGTTTTTTTCCCACTCGAGGGTTATAGTCCTTGGGGCTCTGACTACATCATTCATCCCCCTTTCAATTCCTTCTGGTTTCAAAACAGCAAGTTCATGCTTCTTGTCCTCGGCTTCAAGGCTCTCCAAAACTCCACCTTTCTTTATTTGTCTGTTCTTGTCTCTAATTGCATTTCTCTTTCTCTCTTTCACACAGACATACACATACTCAAACTCTTCCTTCAAATCCACCAACAATAACAATCTTCTCTGCTGTTTGTCAGCTTTTCTCACCCACAGCTCCACCCTGCCCCTCACACATGTCGTGCCCTCTCTGAACTGAGCTGTCAGACAATTGTCCTTGCTTCTCTGAAATCTATCCTTAAAAATCCACCTCTGCTGCAACGTCTAAAATAAATGAGCTAATTAATGATGGTTCTGTTGAGGGGCAGATGGAATAGCTGACATTTACTTTACAATAATAATTAAAAAAAAAAGGCAAACCCCCTTTTGTGCAAGTGTAAGTATCTTAATCCAGGCTAGATTGTTCTTCCAAAGGGACAGCAGCATGGATGGAGCAGTGCCCATATCCTGCAGGCTGTGCACATCATCCCTGACTGATTTTAGATCATGGGAGACTCACTTTCCCTACTCTTCACCTGTTTTGCATGTTTAAACTATAAACTCTGCAGGATAGCAACTGTGGATATGTGTCCTCTGCATACCATGTAGCAACTGATAACCTTTAAGTGAAACAGGAGAGAGAATTCCCAGCAGTGTGGAGCTAATTTACTCAGAAAGTGTTCTGTATTATGCAATACATGATCACAGTAACTAACACAATGACAAAATTATCTTAATTCAATTATCTTGGAAATGCATAGCATAAACAAAAATAACAATAATGAGGTAAGCATCTTGCTCCTACTGCAGACATGATATAACCAGACTTACACTTAACCTGCAAAAAAACATCTATTCAAACACGTGGATTTCATTTCAAAGACACCGCTACTGAAGTATCCACTCATGCCCACTATATTTATAGTTGTTTAAAGGCAAATTTCTACCATGGATCTCAATCTGCAAATTTCATTTCCAATTCAGACTGCTGTAAAATTCTGCGACTTTAATACAACTGGAAACCTCATCTATGAGGCTAGAAAATAGAAAGAGAGACACATCTGCTGCTAACTGCTTCTTTGCATTGCTCTTGGCTGCAGAAATTGGCACACCTTGACCACATGGGCCCAATAAACCACTTAGACCTTTCTGTGCTTACTCATCTTCTCTGGAAAACTAGCTTATGTTCTTGGTATATCACTTTTCAATCACTGAAAAGAGCACAAAATATCTACTGGTTGACAAATTTGTTACAAAACTTAGGTATTCAAGGAAGAGCAGATGAAGAACTGTGGTAAACCAGGGATGCTGCCACAGTAAAACTACTTCCAGTTGTAACAGATAATCCAGATACCAATTTGTAAAGTTTTCACCTGTTCCAAAAGATGCTGCGAAGTACAAAATATGTAATAGGAAAAAGTTCATTTCCATTCTTTATACAGTGGCTGAATAACACTTCTTTGTGACTTCATGTTGCATTCCTCTGCTTTTAAAACCTATGTGCTGGTTTAGAGGTAAACCAGCAGGAGAAATGAGCTCAACACGAGAGAGATTATAAGTCAGAGCTACAATTTAATAATAATAATACTCTAAATACACTGACACAAAGGGAAATGGCTTTCAACTCCCAAAACCCAGCAGTATAACCCAGTGCTCTGGGGTACAAACCCAAGGGGGTTTGTTAGCCCTTGCGCTGAGATCTGCATGGTTCTCCCAAGTCCAAAGCAAAAGGAAGTGAAAAACCTGTTGGTGCAGGTGATGGCTGTAGTCTGGTCAAGAGTGGTGGTCTCCTCCTGTTGAGGTCCTGCTGCTCCTCTGGATCCAACGAAAGGTTTCCAAGGTCTTCTTACCCACCCCTTTTTGTACCCTCAGGGAGCACTCAGTCCCTCCCCCAGGGCGGGGACTCACACAATGGGTGATTAACTCTGTGAGTCATGGGCTATTTTTGAAGTGTTGATGGCCCATTAGCAGCTACGCCTCCTCAGGCTGGGAGTGGAGGTGCTAACGACTCCCTGGGAAGCTGCTGCAAATGGGCCATTGACCTTGGGAATGAATAGAGGGGGTAGAATACACAGCTTTGATCACCCCCACACAGTGACAACTGGTCCCACCTGCTGAACTAGGACAACCTACTAGAAACTGTGAAAATAACTGAACAAATTAATTAAACCCACAAGTCTGATACATTTTCAACTATACAATCTTGTCTGAAAGCAATCCAAACCACTCTCCCCATGCACACTGAATGCTGATGTGAATTTCCAAGATTTTGGAAGAGATAGGTGTGACCATATGGAGACCTAACAACATCATCACCCAAGAAGCCCAAGTGATCATCATCCTATTTCACTTCCACACAGTGTGATTCTAATATAACCATTCATAGATAACCAGCTCATGGCTGCATCAGGAGTTTTCATTTCAATGTAAGCTCAGTGAGACTGAACATGCAGCCCCAGTTTCTTCTGGTATTTAACACCTTTGTGTGAGTCTTCATTCTGAGGAGCCTCACCCATGAGTTCTGGCATGAAAGGGAGCACTGCAGAAAACACCGAAGCAAGTCTGCCAGGGTGGAGGAGGAGCTAATCTTTCAATTACAGAGTTTGCTCTGTATAAGGATCAAGTGAACATAATTTGTGCCAAGCAGCTCAGATTGACGTAGTGCACAAAATCTCAATTAATCTAGCATCATCATCCTGCAATACCACTGGGTATTAGTTCTGCCAATGAAGGAAATATCAATGTCTTATCACTTCCTTCAGAAAACAAGAAATGATGTGTTTACACATTTGTATTTTGAACAGGCAAACCTATACAGAGTTTTCTTACTTTTGTTTTTCATTTCTTTAATTAAATTGATGTTTCTAGCATTTAGGGGTGGAATATGTAGCTGGTAATGGTAAGGAAAAGAAGTGTGTGGGATCTTCTTTTGAGCATAGATCTCTAGTACATTAAATGAGACTAACAAAAGAGAAATTAAACATAATACTGTGCCATAGTACTGTGACATGAGTGTCAACTTAGAATTTCAAATACAATGATAAGACTCTTCTAATAATTATATAGGTGGCAAACAAGGCTTTAGGGCAAATATATGTGGCAAAAATTACTAATGGCATTCTACAGAAAATCAGCTAAGTCTGACCCTTCCTATGCATCATATTCTGGTAAGGTCAGCTTGGTGGAAAGGTTAAGAGCAGTTAAACACTGACCCATCCCTCCTCAGGCTTTTCCATATTCATAGGAAACTATCATCCATATTCATGCAACAAGATAAGTACCTTGAACATACAGAGGTTAAAAAAAAAAAATTACTTCTTTACAATCTTATTCAGTGCCATGACACTAATTCCCAGAGCATGGATCATGACATAAATTAGTGTGTCTTTAAGGCTGGGCAGGATGGGTGAGCAAAAAACACAGAACAGCCTCTGGGTGACACTTAAATATTGAAATATACATTCAACAATCCTGACATTGTAACAAATCCACAACTCTTATATATGGGGAGAGCACAATTATTTCAGGATATATGATGCATACAAGTGTCTGCCTTTACAGAGATCCAGCTGCATACCTCTAAATACATAGATATCTGAAACTTTGATTTGTAGCCCTTGCAGGTAAGTGACACGAGAGACTCAAGGCTACTATATGAAATCTGAGGTCAGTATCCTCAAACAACAACAAAAGAATCAAAAGACACATGCTATTATCTCTATAATACTGAGGTTACCTATAGTTTATTTTAAGCAAAGAAACTTCTAATAAAATAAGTTGTTTATTTACCACTTCTTTTGGTGTTTACACTTCTGGTATGCACCATTGAATGCATTTGGAAAGGAACAAATCTCAGAAACATCTGGTCCTTTTGCAGAACATACTCTCCATGCACATCATTTTGTCTTACCTGTGAATTAACTTTCCAAACACAAGTTCTCCTTCAGTTTCTCTTTTTTTTCTCTGTCTTCAATTTAATCTCTTAAAAAAAATAAAATTACCTAATAGTAACTTTACAGTGAAATAATATTTCTTTTGCCCCATCACTTTTTGCAGGAATAAACTGGTCCTCTTTCCAAGCAGAACTTCTTTCCCTGCTTACTGTAACAGAAAATAACAAATCCACTAGAATAACATTTTTATACAGTAAATGGCAGCTTCACTCCCTGCCATTTGTTTTTGCAGGAAAAAGTTAGAATCTTTCTTTCCATTTCTACAGAAGCTTCAGTTCTCTCAGAGGAGGAGCAGATGACAGACTGGACAGTAGCAGGCAAAACATGACTGACTGGCTGCTCATCCCATGACATGATGGCCAAGAACAGCCAGGATCCCCCCCATAGATTACCAGGGCCCCTGAGAAGAGTGTACATGTCCCTGCAGAGGCACTCTCTCCCTCTGAACATCAAGGAGCTGCTGAGAACAGAGGTTTACTCTTGGGGAGGGAATGGGCTTGTCCTCAGTACCAGCTAAGCCCCATATCCCATGGGCAGCAGAAGGACATGGGGTGACCTGCTGTGCTGACAGGGACAGAGCCCTGGCACTGCCATCCACATGTGGTGCTGCAGAACTCAAGGACACAGCCATGGACAGGGCCAAGCTTCAGGAGAGATTATGGGAAGAGGGCAGCTTAGCACCTTGCATCAGGAAGACTGTAAATTGTCTCTGAAGATTAAAAGGTTTTTAATGAAACTCCATTCCTGTTTGTCATATACAACTAGGCTGTAGGGCCCTCTTTAGTTCCCAGTTATCAGTGTTACAACCACATCATGTGAACCTTTGCTGCCATCATAGCAGCCTTTCATTTCCTTACCTCATATTCCTTTCTCTTTTGAAAGATAGGGCATTTTTCCCTTATTACTTCAAAGAGGGTGGAGCTGTCTCTATATTAATCAATCCCTTTCTGTTCCTGAGGTGCTTAAATGATCCTATGTTCCCCCTCCAAAACTTTAATGTCTAAGCAGCTTGCTGTCTTTAATGTATTTGTGGCACACCTCTGAAGCAAGGAAGTGATCTTGTTCCAGCCAGGTGGGAGTTGTGGAGGCAGCTCAGGTCTCAAACCCAGGCAGCCCCTGGCCCAAGCTACTCCTTTACAGCTCCTCAGCCCAGCCAGTCTGATCGCAGGGCACAGGAGTTCTTCCTGGCTTTGGACCAGGGAATTTTGCACAATGTGCTCCCCAGGTACACTGCAGAGATCAGGCTGTATGTGGGTAAGAGAGGGACAGCCAAAACTCAACAAGCAAATAAAGCCCAAAAGAGGTCTGGAGCTTCTCAATTCACATTATGACTTTTACACTTTTCTCATTTCAGCTCCTAAATAGACAGGCAAAAGGAAAAGATTAATATCCATTATAATGCAGCAAATTTTCTAATTTACCACTTTAGTTTGCTTGAGTTGCTGAGGAGTTTCACAAAGAGTACTGAGAAAGTTTATAAATATGTAAGTAAATATTTAAATCCCTTGGGAAACAATTTTTGTCACTAACTGCTGTAAAGGGAGTTTATTATTGATGAAATCAGACATCCTGAATGTTCTAATTTAATCGGCGCATACCAAACAAAAGTCCTGTTTTTCAGTTTATATGTAAAAGAAATTATCAGTCTTTAAAATTTCATAGATTTCTTTCTATGAGGGAGAAACCAGGCTGAAATAAATGCTGCATTGTTTTGTTTTTTTTTTTTAAAAAAAAGAAAGTAGTCTTAAAATAATTTCATTTCGTCTCTGATTCTATACCAAGAATTTTTTTCTTGGTTGTTAGCAGTAAAACTGCGCTGTGAAGTGGATCACTGGTTGCAGAATTACCTGAGGATGTTGCAACTAATAAAAACTCTAGAAGAAAATAATTTTCAAAGAGATGTGGTTTTTAAAATCCAGGACCCCTTCTTAACTAAATACCTACTAGAGAACATATTATCCAGGGCTATCTTTAGACAGTAAAAGTTAAATGAGAGCAGTGGTGAAAGCACACTGTAATCAGAACAGACTACTTACCATGATAGTTTTGGGTATTTTCCTATATAGCACACTTGAATATCATGTAGAGAAATCTGAGCTGGTCACTAGCAGCAATACAGTTGTGCTACACCATGTTAGTCTATGCAGACTACACTACCCTATTTTTTTAGTAGGACTTAATTACTCCATGCAAGGCACCACATTGTCCCAGATCACGCATGCCTTGCTCCTGTGTGATCATCCCCTGATGAAATACTGACTGTCTGGATTCCTGATTGCTTCTAAAAGTTATTACAGATTGCTAAAACTGAAACACACTTTATATGCACAATTTTTAGCACAATTTAAACTCTATCTCACCTGAATAAGGTATTTGACCCTTTCTTTACTGACTGTACACACTTTGTGGCCTCCTCTCTAGACAGGCACATAATAGCAATGTCAGTGACCAGAAGTCTTGCTTGTGCAGTGAGGAAACCATATCTGCAAAGAATCATTACAAAAAATAACAGGAGTGTTATATGCAGCAGAGGAAAACAGCACATCACCAGACTGAGTCCTAGAACACCTACCCGTTTTGCAAATTATAATTTGCTGATTAGAAGTCCTTCAACAAATATTGTATAGTTTAAATATGTCTAAGACAATCTATTTGTAGAATACCCCAAGTCTATAAGAAACTTATGAAAAGAAGCAATCTAACACATTTTGTGCTTTCTTGGCAAAAGAATGGGGAAAGTCTTGCAGCAGCCTGGGTTATGCAGTGTGGAAAAGCTAAGTAGACGCACTGAGAGTGTAGCAGCAGTTTAAGTTAAAATATATATCACTGCCTTGAATTACACATTTTTCTGTGTTTATTTTGTTTCCATTTGTCAACGTATCTATAGCAAATTCTTTGTGGCTTTGGCACAATACAAGGGACCAGTTCTTTCTCCCACTAACATACAGAAATGCTCAGTTTTCTGACAATGAGAATTACAGAATTTTTTACTGGAGTAAATCAGACACTACAGGATTCATGTAGATTTAATGCTTCTTGGAGAAGTTGTACTACATAGGCTTGCTTGCCCTAGGATTTTGAGGGCCTTTTAAAAGCTCTTTTGGATAATATGCTGTTTGTCCCTGAAACTTCCAGTTTTCCACTTGACTTACAAAGTTCAGTGCAAGACACAAGATTATAGCCTTTTTTGTTACTTTTTCTCCTAACTTGTTGATGGCTGAGGGGCTCCTTTTTCTTCTTGATCCCTTCTTGTAGAGAGAGATCTTCACTGTAGAGGACAGACACTTTAGCAACCTGCCCTTTTGCCCATAGTAGGGAATTTACCATCATACGTAGATCCTGACCTTGCCAGATATCTCAGCTTCTACGAACACCATAGTCTACTGACAGTGCTCCTGCCATGACAGGTGAGAGCTTTTGGTTTCTAAGAGACCTGAACACCAGCTCTAGAGTCCATGTGTCCCCTGATCTCCACCCACTTTGATTTATTTTCTATAACTCTTTAGTCTTGTAAATAACAAAGCTAAGGTTGATTTTTACCTAAATCTGCTTTGTGCCTTTTTTAGGATTACATTTTTTAAAAGCCCCTCCACCCTCATCTCTTGTAATCAATAGAATGGGATCAATATTTAAGGGTCAGGACCTTTTCTTTTTCCTGTGGCTAAGCTTTTTCCAGTCTTGCATTTTAAATAAAACCTGTATTCCCAGTCATCTCTAAAAAGGATAGGAGGAAAAAAGCCAGCTGATTAGTGTTTCCCTTTTAGGTCTTAGGGTAATGGCTGCTTTTACCTTTCTAGTTTAATTCAGCACATTTACAAAGCATTAAATCTGTCAGTGTGGCATTACCTTCTATCATGTGCATATTAATAGGAATAGTAATCAAAACATCGAGTGAGTCTGGATGTTAAAACTGGTAATATTTTCTTTAAGTGCTAGTACACATTTGGCTTGGACGGTGCTCAATATTGCAAAGGATTTTTAAACTAAGATTTATTTCTTATCTATATAGAAGTGTTTGGTGGTAAACCTGCTCATTTGTACCCCCAGGGGGGCATGATTTTGTCATCATGCTGATGTTTTCTTAGAACACATTTGTAAAACACAACTCTTAACTTTTTCTGCCTCCATTAAGAATGTTGATTAAGTGGAATCAGCACGTAAGAAAATATTTAACAGCTGTTCTCCTATTGCAAATTCATAAATATATGAAAAAATATTCACACATATATTTTATGCAGTTAGCAAATACTGCTTTTAATTAAAGCACATTGAACTTTAAGATATAGTTTTAATATTACTGAAATTTATATAAAATGTGAGGATAGTGAAAGGAGAGAGAAAACATCTTCACCAATGCGTTGGAAAGGTTTTGTTAACAAGTCAGCTGAATGGGTTCAGAGGGATTCTTGCTTTTTAAATGATTTTTAACATTTTACATCATTACAGAGCTCTCATTGGGGAAAAAAAGAAAAAAAAAAGGAAAGATGGAAAGAATCTTCTTTCACTTTTAACAGTACAAAAGATGGGATAAACTGCTGCATTGCTACAAATTATTTGCCGCTTCAGTGTTGCCAACATATAACAGTTGTAAATCAAGGATATATTTTGAAATATTCTAAACCAGATTTTATAAATCAGCACTCTTACTAACAGATTTCAAAGAATAAAAGAATACAATCATGGGAATTTATATTTATGGCTGAGGGTAAGTACAAATTAAATGTATCTATTTCACTTAGATTGCAAAGTAGTATTATTCAGTGGTCGAAAATATTATCAATTTATCTGTATTCACTTTTTATTATGAAAGAGGTGCAAAACCATGCAGCTTTAAATGATGTAGATAATAATAATCAGGGAAAGAAATACTCCCTGTTGAGGATGAAAGGAATGCATGCTACCTTCTTAGAGGCTCAATTCTGTATCTTTAGGAAAAGAAATATACATGCAATAACATTGCCCTGAAACACACTAAAAGAGTTGACTGGCTTTGTCAACTGCAGACTAAAAGCCTTTGCTCTACCCTATACTCATATCTAATAATTTTTGCCTTGCACAAACCACCTACACACCTAACACTTCACTGACAATGCTTTGCCTTTCCCTGCTACCCTGAAAACACAATAGAAAGTTAATTGAATGTTTTATGCTTTAGCAATATCAAAGAAATGAAAAGAACGTAGGTTTCAACTGTATTTCAATAATAAGTGCATTAATTTTTACCTTTTAACTGACACTTGTACTAATTTCCTTAAATGCTCTTTTTTACTCTTTTTTGATCTGTCTGGCATTGTCGGGTCTGATGATGAGGGCTTACTTCAAATGCAAAAAGATTAGCTCTCTTTCCCTTAATAGCACAATTATAGCTTGTGTGATGTCTAAATCATGAAAGATATCAAGGACAGACTTGTAAAGTCGCATCAGTTTATTACAAAATGGTAGTAATCATTTTAATATCAAAATTACTCTCATTTTCTAGTGGCATTTAGGAACTGCTGGACAGGAATACACATACACACAAAGATTAGTAGCCATCTACTTCTAATTTGACTTAGAAAATTGTTATAAATAACACAATGAATTTAAAAGGCACTGTGTTAGATTTTCACCTCTACCCAAGATGTTGCTCAGGCACTAAAAGAATATTGCCACATCAAAGCAAGAACCAAGAGATCCAGCTCGACATTTTAAGATATGCCAGAATCTACATCTCATTTTTGGATTTAGTTCAACATGGGACTTAGCACTAAACACTAAAGAATAAATGTGCCTTCCTTAAAGATATGTAATACGTTTAATCCCATCAATGCTTAGTCTACTTTTTAAATCCTGGATTTAATATACTTTACCACGAGAGGGCAAGATTAAGATACCCTTTCTCATACTGGATCACACCTACCTCCTCCAGTATTACCATTAGTTATATTAGAACAGCAAGAAAAGTCCCTGCTCAAGATGTGGGTCTGCAAATGATGTAATGGAATACAAACTTAAAGTCAGAAGGAAGACAGCGTACACTCCAAACTGGCTTTGATTCACGTGCATTCATGGAATGGTCATTGCTGGACAAGAGAAAGAGTGATATCAAATCATGGTCGAGGTAACAGCTACCTTTTTCAAGAATATTCCCTAAAAATACTACACTTCTCTATTAGAGATAAAGATTTATAAACAATATTAACACTCCAAAACATCTACATAACATGCTGTGTGCAGCAGATGAAAGTGGAAGACTGTTGCAGTGATCTTTTTCAAATATTTTAGGATATTGTAGCTGTTCAATAGTAGTTGCTAAGGAGAATTTGATAGTTAAATCCAGGAGCGAAAATACAAATTGCTCAGGGAAGAGCAAGTACTAGCTTTGATAAATTTTAAGTTCATAACAGATAAAGTGGAACAGTTTGACCCATTGTCAGTCTATTTTAAGATGAACATTTGTTAAATTCTAATGAAAAAAATGTAGCACTTAAACTTTGGCAGAAAGACAATTAGGTTTTTTTTTTTCCCTGAATTGAAAAAAATCACATGGCACTGATTTTTACTTTAACTACAAGCAATAAATATGAGCTGCAGCAGACTCTAACAGCTATGGGTCATATCTATGCAGATATATCATACAAACAAAGTTGACTTCAATTTCAAGCATGCAAAATTTATGTCTACACCATATAGCTTATCATGCATTAAGCCTGTACATGCAAGAGCCGATTTTTTAGCGTTAAGAACAACTTGCACCTTTTTGACGTGCACAGCTATAATCAGCCCAGCCAATCAATGCTCTCTGCACTAAGAAGCAAGAAAAAGACTGAGCAGCTATTATACACCATCAGCTAACTCCTAAACACTTCAGGCACTTGAGCCTGAGAACTTTTAGCTCAATTTACATTAAAACATGTCCTTCCTGCCACTTATGTGCTACATGCATTAGGATTATTTGTTTGTTTTGCATTTTCAGAGATTGCTAGTGAAGCACGGCCTTTGGGGAGACACCGTACCTCCAGCAGGCACCTGTGAAAGTTTGTAAGGCAAACAAGTTCCCGGTTTCCCTAGTCAGTAGATTTATATGTTAATGTAATGAGAATGAACAATAAGCTGTCATTCATCAGAAGATGCTGTGTGGGTCTGTCCATAGAGAGAAGATTTTGGAAGTGGATAATCTTTGTATTCTTCAGCTCTGCTTTGAATATGTTGATTAGAGAAAAAATACAAAGGACAGGCAGACCAAAAGGAAATAGCAGAGGTCTGGAAAACCTCTGGAAGCAAAGCTGATAATGTCATTTGTAAGACTGAGCGAGGTATGTGAGGAGGGGATTGTCTGTACAAGTTCCACTTCTGTGACTGACTTTTGCACAAACCCAAGATAATTAGAGGATGCATCAGCTCAGGACCCTTAGGACTGACACAGCACATTGTGGAATGCATAATGTGAATTCTTATCTTGAATGCTGTTTAACTATCTTATAAACACAAGGCATAAGCTCCCAGATTCAAGTTTTAAGGTAGCTGGACACAGAAAACGTAATATGGCACTTTGTCAGGCTTGAGAGTGGGCACGCTGCCCAGGTGGAGCTAGCTGGAGTGTTACTGACTAAAAGTTTATTTTTCCCCCTCAGTAAGGTTCTCAAAATCATGCAGTGATAACAGTCATATATATTCCCATTCCAGCACATCAGGGCAAGGTTAAGCAAAGCATGGTTAGAAGAATATTAATAGAAATGGTCTCTTTTTAATAACTGAATGTGTATGCTTGAGAATAACAAGATGAATATTTTATGCTGTTCTTTATCTGAATTTCATTTTATCTTTTAAATACATTGAATTTCATGTTACTTACCACTTACAAATTATGAATAGGAGGAAAATTTTTGCATATACTGGCTTAGGAAAAAAAAGAATAAAAATTTACAAAATATTTTCCCTTCATTTTAAGAATTCATTACTATGACTAGGAAATAAAATTTTATTTTACTCAGCAATAGGATCAAATTTTTAATTGCATTAATTAATAAACTTAGGAGAAAATGAAGACAAATGATTTTGCGGAATTTCCAGAAGAAGAATTTTAAGAGAGAGGCCAGGGTATAAATGAGTCCCATGATGCTAACTTTTTACAGGACTATAATTGCTCTTACTAGAATCTATTGCACTGTTTTATGGTAATTGTGATGAAATATATGGACAGACATCTCTTTTACCCTTAGTATGTCCATGCTTTTTCTTGTATCCTTCTGACATTAGGATCCAGCCTTCTTTTCCCTCTCTTGCTGAGCTTATTGAATTTCTATCTTTCTACATCATCTACAATTTCCTGCTGAACTAATTTCTTGTAGCGTACTTCTTGAACATATTCAATCAGATTTCAGTCTATACTCCACTGAAACTTATCTGAAACCTCTCTTGAAGTTTGTTCTATTCTTCTTCTAGTCAAATTACAGGGTCTACATCTTCTTACATTTCCCTGTGACAACTCAACAGTTTTTCAAATAACCTGCCATCCTTTTTCAATGTTTTAGTGGTTTTAGCTGGGCCTCAAATTAGCAAGCTCAAGGAGTCTGCATGGATTGGGAGAAACAGCTATCACCTGACTGGGTAACCAAGATGATATTTTATACCAGATGACGCAAACCTAAGATATGAGTGCAAGAGTGAGAAGTGTTTGCTCAGTTCCATCATGGCTGAAGTACAGGCAGGACACGCAGCTGCTTGAGTCTTGCTGGAGTAGGTCCTGCTCCTGCTGCTGCCGCTAGTTGCATTTGGTTTAAATTCAGGAAAGTAGAAACATTTTGTTGATATAATTTCTGTTTCTTGCTGAGTGTCTTTTAGGGTGCTTATGGATTTAGAGTAATAGAATCTGTTTTCAGTGGGAAGTAAAAATTGTTGTTATACTTAACTTGTGTGAGTGTGTGTTATATTTTAGTATTACTTTTTTCTGTATAAACATATATAGTTAGATTAATCATAAACCTAGTTTGAAGTGGGGTTTTTTTTGTTTGTTTGTTTTGTTTTGCTTTTATTTCCCCCTCTTTTTCTTGGTTGGGAGAGAGAGAATCTCTAACTGTGTACTTAGGCAGTTAGCATTTTGCCAGCTCAACCCAAGACAAATGAAATATTGGGGTTTTTACTCCAAATTGTTCTTCTTTACTTCTATCTCTCTAAACAATGGTTTCACTGTCTCCCTTAGTGCACACTGCTCATCTCTGTTGCTATCCACTACTGTCTGGGGTGACCTCCCACCCCTATCTAATACAAAAGGTAACTTACAGCCTTTTGTAGCTAATATCTTTTCCACAATCCAATATATATGACTAAACAAGTATTTACAGTGTATTAACTAGGAAGATAAGAAGAAATCAAAGCTATGGTAGATGTTATAGCTGCATTAAAAATAATAAAAAAAAAAAAAAATAAAAAGAAAATGTTAACTAGCACTGGAAAAAAGGTAACTGTAAAAAGGTAACTGTAAAAAAGTAAACATAAAGCTAAATTATACCCTTTTTAGCTCCAGGGAGGGAAATAATGCAAGCTTAATTGTGCCTGGTTGAACTTTGCCATTTGGATGGCTAGCCCTTTTCTAACGTGGTCTTTTTTATCTTAATAACTGTTCCAAACTATGTCTTTTCCTATTACAGTGACATTCTGTCAGCAGTTTGGGTCTGTTGAAAAAAAAGTCAGGCATTGAAGAAAAGTAGTCTTGGCAAAATGGAGAACATGGTATTTGGCATCATCCATTGCTAATGTCTTATAACCTTATTCAAAGAGTATTTCTAAATTTTTTTAAACTCAGATATTAACGTCAATATTTTCTTTCAGGTTCTGTTTGGTAAAGGGACAGAAAAGTCACGTATTCTAAAATGCCATTGCTTTTCCAAATAGAAGTGTCAGAATATTAGGGGGGGTGGGGGGTGATCTGGCTTTATAGGTGCTCATGTGTGGTGGGTTGATGTTGGATGGATGCCATTTGCCCACTAAGCTGGTTTATCACTCCCCTTCTTGATGGGAGGAGAGGGGAGAAAATAACAGTTTAAAACCCCCACCCTTATAGGTCAAGATAGAAGCAGTTTAATAAAGCAAGAAAAAAGGTTGAGCATGCAGAAGCAAAGAAAACCATAAAATTTTATTCTGTACTTCCCAGTTACAAGGTATATCCAGAAACTTCTCTCCTCCTCCCTCTTCTTAGCTTTTTTTGCTAAGCTGATATATTGTATGGAGTAACCCTTTGGGCAGTTTGGTTCAGCTATCCTGGCTGTGTTGCCTCCCGAGATCTTTCCCATTTTCAAACTACTAGTGGGGGGGCAGGAGGATGAGGACACAATGTTGGAGAGACTGCTTTGATGCTGTTGAAGCACTCCTCAACAGTAGCCAAAATATTCGTGTGTTATCACTTTCCCATCTACGAATGCAAAGCACAGCACTGTGAGGCTGCTATGGGGAAAACTAACTGCATCTCAGCCAGACCCAATACAGCTTCCAAAGGGTTTGCTCTTCTTTTGCATGGCTTTCATTCTCTTTCTATGTGGAGTTCTCTAAAATGTTTTCCATGAGTGAAGGGTCAGGTATTTTTCTTCACTATGGTAGGCAGTACGGAACAAAGTACGGAATAAAGTATTTCACATCATGGGTGAAATCCTGGTCTTTATCACATATACATGTACGTATACATATCTGACCTACTTTTTTTTTAAAAAAAAAAGATTTCTAGTATGGTTTTTGTCAGTTTTGGATCAAAACAGTTCCTACAACAGACAAAAACAGATGAGACCCAATCACAGAGCAATGACACTGACTCTAGTCAAATGAAATGCAAGAAGAGTAGGTAAAGTTTTTTTAATTGCAAGTGGCTAGTTCACTGATTATTAAAAACTATTCATCAATATTTTCTACCTCAGATATTAAACTATGTGTGGTATGAGTTACTGGGAAGACTAAAGAACTATACAACTGCAAGCCTTTTCCCTATAAAATCTATCCTAAGACTAGACGTGTGTAGCTTGGACTATTTATTTGTTTTAATGATTGATCTTAAAGCATGTAAGCATCTGAGTCATTTATGCAACATAGTGGAGAAAAGTATTTAGCAATTTTAAGAAGAGATGGTGGTAAAACTAAGTAAAAGAAAATACAAATCTCATAGGCCAACTTTGGAGCCTGCCTTTCTCATTGTTTCACTTACACTTTATGATGACTTTATCTCTCCATTTTGGCCTACTTACAGCTTTTCTTTTTGTATTAATTACCATGATTTAGTATATACACACACAAACATACTTACACATATATAAATATATTTGCTCCTTACTAATTATAATTGTCTGGGGCTTCAGGAAGGATTCATCCAGTTTTGAAACAAGAATTCACAATAGAGAAAGAGAGAACTCAAAAGTTCAGGAGATGAACTTCATAATGAGATTCTTCATCGTAACAACAAATATAAGCACAATGCTCAATTCAGCGTTTGGTTGTTTGTTTGGGGTTTTTTTCTGCCTAGCACATAACAAACATTTTCATCCCTTACCTCATGTCTGGAAGCCACAATATGTCATAACAGTTCCATTTAACAGCCCAGAAATTAAGACACACTGAAGACTAAGCCTTTATAAACAAAGGCACCCAGTTTGAGGTATCTGGGACTTGGCAGATGAAATTTTGAGTACTACAAAATTACAGTAAATGGAACTGTAGACTATCAGCTTTTGAAGACCTAGCAAACAAGCTCTCCTCAAATTTACTGAGAAAGACCAGTGAGCTTTTTTTAGAAAATGTCTTCCTAAACGACATGCTGGACATCAGAGTTGCATCTTACTGAACTCTAAACCCTGTTTCCATTCATTGTATGGGTTTTTCAGGAAGAACTGCATCCTGAGGGTAAATGTTGACCAGATGTGAAAGATGGTCCCTGCCTCTGTCCTCTGAAAAGCACAGGTATGGAGGATGCTGCTATGGTAGACAAGCTAAGGATGGCCCCAAAACACACTGACTGCATCCAGTGTAAGATGCACTTCAACCTGGGCACTGGCAAACGCTACTCCCTGGCAGCCCAGCAGTGCAAGCTGTGGGTCTGTCTTTTAGCTTCCCGCAGAACTACTTCATCTACCACGCAGCACCTGGGACCAAGGCTCGGGCTGATCTAAGGGGAAGAGTGCCACCTACTGAACCAGCAGCACGAGCTCTCGGCTCCTGCAGCTCAAGAGAATGCTGTTCCATGGAGACAATCTGGACAAGGGTGAACCACATTGTTTGCCACAAATTTGAGCTAGAAAAAACCCAGACACAATCACATTGAAATGAAATAAAAAGATAGGACTGGATCGCAGAGCAGGTGCTGCTAAGTGTTACCAGGCAGTGTGGGTACATGCCTGTGACTGTCATGCATATGTCAATATACAAGAAAATAACATGTCTATTAAAGATACTGAATTTTGATATTCACTCTACTAGAGAAAGGCTAGAGTGAGCTTGTCCCTCAACCATTTATCAGTAGGGTTTCTGAAATCCACCAGAGAATAGGACACAGTGGCAAATCATGTGAAAGACAAATGCAGAGATTAAGTGCCTCCTATTTAAAAATACTTTTCAATACTTTTACGGATGCTTTAGTTTTAATCTTGGGATCCATCAGTCTGTCTACACAATTTCATAACTATTATGCAGTTGCTTAGCTTGCACTGCTGAAATACTTCCACAGTTCATTCAGTATGTCCTGTTTTATTTACAACCACAATCAAAATCACCTGAAACTGACATTTTTCATGTAGAATCCATTATGTGGCAGAATGCCATATTTACATCAACATCTAAGGATATATACAAGACTTGGTTGGAAATCCAGCCAGCTTACTTTCTAGACCTGCTCATCTGAAGCAATATGGAATTTAGATCTTTAGCAATAATTCAACCTCAAATATTTTCAAAAGGCACTCCAAAAATACCCCAAAAAACCCACAAAGCACCACTGAAACAGAATGAAATGGTTAAACATTTTATTATTCACATTGCATTCATAGTAAATTGTGTAATAGTTTTCATGTCTTAATTACTTAAATTTTATATTGAGCTATAGCGATATTATCTCTCTTTTTGTCTCCACACAATTGTATTTTATAATAGCTTTTATTAGGGCCTACATGAATGGAATTTAAAATGAACATATCATTTCTGTTACTTCTGCAGTTGAGAAAAGAGAGTGCTTTTCTGATATTTGGAGTGAAAAGTGCTTCCTTTGTGGTTTATGACATAGAGCAAATTTTATTTGTTAGGGACATATTTTGAGCAGGAAAGTAACTAAGAGGACTACAGAGCACTTCTATCACTTTTAGTGACTCCACCTCAATTTGAAAGTGGGTGTGATGCCTAGCATGAAATGAGGGAATATTCCACCTTGAAAAGCTTGAACTTGTTCTCAGTTGAAATGAAAAGGAAAACTTCCACTGGTTTCCACAAGNATATATATATATATAAACTAATGGTGTGTTTATACAATCTGCCTACCTACCTTTGAAAGCAAGGTCATCTCCCCTAGCTCACAAGCTCTACCAGCTCTGCCAGAAGTGCATACCTTGATACCATCATGGGTGCATCCATGGTCTCAGGTTACTCCTTGCATTTGAGGTGACTTCTTGAAACCTGGTTGCTAAGCCTTTTCCTTCACCTTTATGAAATCCTTCCTAAAGTCTCCCTTCTGCCAGCACACCCACACTCAATCTGTGTGTAGAATGTGCAAATAAATTTA
The DNA here is from genome assembly GCA_013396695.1 of Sakesphorus luctuosus. Taxonomy (NCBI): domain Eukaryota; kingdom Metazoa; phylum Chordata; class Aves; order Passeriformes; family Thamnophilidae; genus Sakesphorus; species Sakesphorus luctuosus. The sequence continues at coordinate 410,140 of VWZD01000004.1, read as the reverse complement.
AATAAATATTTGTTTTCAATTGTTAACAGAAATAACAAGGTATGCAAATACAGGGCTTAGACACACAAACAAGATACCACAAGGTAACAAGTTTCTGCTGAGCTGCAAGAGCTGCCTGGATGTACATTATTCCCCCCACAAGAATGGCAAGGTGAGTCAAGTCAGCCTGCAAACTGGGCTAAGCCCACTCCAATTATTGTGCATTCGTTGGAGGCTAAGAGGACACACATGTGCAGCTACCACACATCAGCTGGTACTTGGTAACCCTTTTGGTACAACTTGTTCATCCAAATTTATTATTGCTACCCTGCCATTTTTCACAGGTAATTTTGTAATTGTAAAATAATCATTTAAAATGTGAACATAAACACATGCTCTGAAATCAGTGAGGTTGGAAAAGTGAGGGAATCTATTAGTTCTACGAAAAAAAATTCCTGTGGACAGACTCGTACTTATTCTTTCATTATAATTCAATTACTTACATTTAAAAATCTGTTTACACAAGTTGTAATGAAACCTGAGCATCATGATAAGCATTGTTTACATTTCTTAGGCCAGTGGGAGATGTCAGCAAGAAAAGAGAGTAGGTAAAGAGCACCATTCCAAAACATTGATGTAAAAATTACACAACATCTGAACTTCACTCAGTTCTCTGAAAATATACTCTTCTGAGCCTCAGTCTCTCTATTCAACAGATGAGCCAGATTCTACCTTCAGCTATCATGTCAGTAAATTTCATTTTCCCCCAATGCCAAAAGCTGTGAAATATCACCTTATTATACACCAAAACTCTTTCTACGACTGGCAGAATTTGCCTAGCATTTCCGTTCCATCTTTCTCTTGCTAAACAAAGTGCCTTCAATGCTGATCTCCAAGAATACTTTCTCATGCTGAACATTTTTTATTTTGAAAATGTGTTCCTTTTTTTTCTCTCTCTTTTTTTTTTTATTAACATGTCCACACTGTTACTAAACATAAAGGGTTTCTCTAGGAACCAATTTTACCACGTTTGTTTGGGTGTTATATGGATGTTCAGAATAGAAATCAAGAGTACAAAAATAGATATTCTTGATTTATGAGACACTCCTGTTTTCAATTCACCATCAGTATGTGCAGACACGATGCAGTCAAGAAATGAAGCATCTGGTTCTCCCACGTTTCATTTATGAACTTTAGCACCAGATGTAAATCATTCATAAAATCCCAAAGTGTTGGAAGAGTCTCTTTCTTCATTTTAACAAACATATATTCCAAGTACTGTACCTAACACTTCACATCATTTGTTACAAATGATGGGATCTGAATTTTAATGACTTCCATAAATAAATTTCAGGAAAGAAAGAAAGAGGAAGAAGAAAAACAGGTGAGTGTGGCATTCCTTGTTTCTGACCATGAATTCACTTTGAAACAAAAAGATGTCACTTTAAGTTATTATAAACAAACTCTACATGTTATTACCTGCATACAGGATGTTTCGAAGAGAACAAATCTATTACCTCATGACTATTCTTCCCCAAAATCCTTTCCATTAGTGTCACATTCATGTCAGCAAATGCTGATTCAACTTCAAAACTGAATTGCTTTCCTTTTCTCATCTACCAATTGCCCTTCCTCTCCTCCTTCAATCCCACTTTTAGTCCCATTTGTATAGAGAGCTTCTCTTGCCTTTCTCTCAACATATGTAATCCCTTCCTCCTCTCTTCCCACTCCTTTGTTTCACTATGTGCATTGAATTTCATAGGCTATCTCACACTTTGGGAATTAAGCACCTGCCAAAATAATTACAGGATCAAGGCCTATTCTTTATGTCAAGGAAACCTGTCTTCTTTGCATTCAAGAATCCTTTCAGCAATATGCATTAGACAACACTTTCAACAACAAATCAGTCTTTTCTGGGCCTTTTTTAATACTACATTTCTTACATATTAATTTAGCTGCAGAATTATCAGACCCGAGTTTCATGGACTGAGGTTGCCTTACAACAGGAACTGAAGAAGTGGAAAGAAAACGCACCAGCACATGCAGCAAGAAGCGTCCTCTGTGAAGGACCTCTTGCTGGACAAACCTCTACATGAGGGAACAAAGAAGGTAAGAGCATTCACAGGAAAGGGGGTGATTGGCTTCAGTGTACAGATAACAACAGCAGAAAAACATGGTAACATCTATACAGTTCCAGTCATAGCAACCCCCTGTGTAAATTTTCCTATACATAAGGAATTTTCCTTTTACTTCCACAATATCTAGCATTTGTTTAATTCTTTATTAATAGCTAGAGCACTAGTCACTACTGTAGCTGAGCACCTAGAGTCCAAGATAACACCACATTTACCTCCAGGAATGGGCATGAGAAAAGGAAGAACCTTTCCACCAGTAGCCAGGCTGTGGATAGTCTACATGAATTGATAAGGCTGTGGAGCAGCCTCCAGATATCCCCCAGCCTGATGTTCAACACATTCTGCATGACATGCTGGGAATGTTGTGAGTTGCTTTAGTCAGGCTGGGAACACAGCAGGGGCAGATCCATAGCCTATAAATATCATTCAGAGATCACAGCTGCAACTTTAGCCCACAGTTTATAGTACAAGCTGTAGATCAGTTGGTTGGGTGCCTTAAGCCCTTGGGTGGAGAAGGAGTCTTTCCAGTCTCTTACAACCTTGTTCTCCAGCACAAACACCAATTGTTCATCATCCCCTTCTCCGGGGCAGTTGAGTTAGCTCTCTTTAAAACAAAACAAACAAAAAACCCCACAAAAACCTCAGCATCTTTTAAAGCAGAGCAGACGTTCAACAGTCTGGGCAGTGTTACACTGCACAATTTAAGGCACAATATGAATGACGCTGTATCGAATTGAAACTTCAGAGGAGATTTAGGTAAGCACAATATGAATGCTGAAGCTGAAATCTGGCCTGAACTTGGGCAGTTAACATCTCTGTTCCTGAAAAATGTGATACAGGAACTTAATTGATGTCATGTGCTAAGCAACTCAGCCTCCTACGTCATCCCGAAGATCCCATTGAGAGGAACATAGCTGGCACCCCACTGGAATATTGGTTATGAAAGGCAGAGTATCTAAGACTACCAGCATCACCCCTCTGTGGCTGGGGGATCCATGACTGGTGTTAAAGATGAATTTTCTCTAGGCTTCATCTTATAAATTCTGTCCCAATCACCAGCAAACACAGTGTCTGACCTGGTAAGGTGGGGGACTGCATGTGACTGCAAATGCTGATGGATTTCAATTAGAGGTGATCAAACAAGGAGGAAAACCACTCGATAGGTGGAAAATACTGAATTAAAAAACAAAACAAACAAACAAAAAAAACACCTAACAACAACCAACCAACCAACTAAAAAAAAACCAAACCAAAACAAAAACCCCTGATGCTCTTTTTTTCCAGGAACAGCTTTTAAAAAATTTTAAAACAATTTAAGATTGCCTACTATGACATAAATGTTGGCAAATACAAACTTTCAACATTTCTTAATTTTTTTTTTAAATTGGAAAATTTTAGGTTATAATAGAAAAACAACTGTTTTTTTGCTTTAAAAAATAAAAAAGAGGATAATTTTCTATAGACACAATTCCTATTTTGCCATTTAGTTCCTACTGCTTTTCCTTATAGTGGAAAGTTCATCTGATTCATTACTATTCAGATCATAGACTGATCAGTCTTCAATCACTATTGCCATATGTAAATATAAAGATGTGACCAGTTGCACTCTGAGAGCTTTCCCTGTGAAAGATGATCATTCCAAAATTCCTATCTCCTTCTCCCTTGCAAGAATTCCAAAGTTGATACGTTCCTTTTAGCTTGATATTTTTCAGTAACATCCACGTTCTGCAATCCCTATTCATGTGGAATGGATGTCTTTTTCCGTAGGTAATTCCTGATGACTTCAACAAACCAGTTATGATGCAAGATTCTTAACATCAGTGAGAGCATCTGACTATGGCTTCTGTATTTTTAAAGTTACTAATGCTAAACAGAAAAAAAACATGCAAATACATGATTTTTAAAAAAATTTCATTTTAACTTCAATTTATTTTCAAAGCAGGCATAACTATTCCACTGCTGCCACTTTCCCTCTTTTTATTTTTTCATAGTATCTGTAGTGCCAACCCAGTCAAAGCCCCCAAAAATATTAGCCACAAAGCCAGTTCAGATAAATGACTAGTCATGCCTGTTATTTGAGAAATACCATTAATTTTATTTTATTTCCCAACTTCTTACCATGTCAGAGGCTTCAGAGTCTTTCAGAAATCTACAAGCACTGCTTAGAGTTTGCTCTTAGTCCCTCAGTGCTTGGGTGGTCTCTCTCAAACTAACCAAGGCAGAAATACCACCTCCTTGATTCATAATGTGCTCATCCATTTCAGTTGTCTGATCAGACATCCCAGGCCAATGATTTATTTGCAGAGGTGAAGCTAGGAAAATCTCCCCCCTTCCAAACACATGTATACATCCTCTTATAAACTGGCTGAAATATTCAGTAACTTCCCAGTGGGGAATGAAGTTTCCCCCTCCCTCTTCTATGTGTTTTATACAGTTTCCATTATTATTTGATAAATGTGTTATGACACACTATTTACCTCGGTCAGCAGCTCTGGGGAGCTTTGTGAAGCTTTGCTCCCCACCTCTGCCACCCACTAGATATTTCACAAATAAATCACATTCCCAGATTAAGACAATATAGTTTGGTACTGAAAAGTAAGAAAAAAGGTAAGATGAAATTTGCTGGAGGAGGCTTTGGTTTCATTTCTCTCTTTCTCTTCTGAGCTGTGTGGAGCTGGTTCTCAGCCTGTAACAGTTGTGCTGCCTCAGTCAACTCCTGTTCGTTGTGCTAATTCTCTGTGTTTGAGATTCCTAAAGAAATATTCAGAGCTCGGTTTTTAATACAGTTTAAGGATTTCTCTTGTAATGCACGTATTCACAGGTATTGAAATGATCTTTTCCAAGTGCAGGAAGTGTGCCAGGATGTACTGTGAGAAAGAAGGTCTGTAGTCCTGTCCTGCTCAAAATTAAATAAATATGTTTAAGGTGGATGATCACAGACAGTTTTGTGTGGACTTGCCCAATAGCTTATTGCAGTCAGAAATTTGTGAGGAGGAGGAGAAGTCACCCTCCAAAGCAGTTACCAAATTACATTACTGCAGCAACTGCATATAATCTCAAAACAACAGTTGTCAGGGAAAACTGGGTGTTATTGTACAGTATATTTAGAAGAATTTCATACCAAAATACCACAGCACCATGCATAGGGGCTGTAGACACAATGAGTGGTTTGGGAGGCATTTTGAAATCCATGATGCAGATATGTGTGCACAGAAGTGTGTGCCCAAACGGGGCAATATCCAACCGCATTGAGCCTGTTTGCTTGAAAATTACTAAAAAGTAGATCTTTCCTAGAGTCACAGAGCGACCTTCTAAGACCAAACACAACCAAAAATTCAAATTAAATTAAGTCCAGGATAAAATGTGGTCAGCTGTATCAACTGAAAGTGTTTCAGAGAGTGTCATGTATTATGAATTAATGGTTTCTTCTTCTTTGTCTTAAATTAAAAATAACAAGATGGATTGAAAATCACAAGAGTTTTGTGTTTTATCTTCCATGTCTTACAGTTGCAATAATTTTTAAAAATAAATGAACTTCAATAAAAGCATACTAGTATAAGATACAGGGTGCTAATGTTTCCTCTCCCATGGCTTCAGGGTGCCTGACAGCCCTCTGTTAGGTTAGTAGAAAAGCACTTTTGAACTATGCTCAAGGTGAAGTATGTCATGAATACCAGTGTTGTCTTCTCACCATCTTCACTCTCAAATAGCCAGAGTCCTTGCAGTCCTGCTTTGAGCTCTAACAAAAGCAACATGGGGAGGTCCTTCCTTCAGGGCCTAGGTGTCTCAATGCTCATTATTTTTCCCCTTCTCCTATTCTTGTATAGAAGGTTTTCGTAGTCAATATTCCCTCTTACACTCATCAGAGGAGGTGAGAGCTATGGCTAGGCTTCACCCTTCAGGTAAGATAAGCCAGTCTGCAAAGAAGTAGAACAGTCACAGACCTTCTGTCCTAGTACCTCAAAGTATCAGACCTCTATGTAGGGATGCAGAAACTGCTACTTGTTCCTGTTCTGTACATGCTAGAATAGAAACCAGTTAAAGGGCCTTGCCCTCAAACTGAATCTGCAGATGCAGCAAAGCCCTTCTCATCTCCTACATATCTTTGGAATGCAACATCTATTCCTCATGTCCTATGTGATGTTAGAGTGAAAGCTAAATGTGCAGATTATAAACAGTAAGCAGTAACCTCAATAATATGAATTGTGGGTATTTCCCTGTGAACACAGAAGTCTAGTAGTAAAACTCCAGGAAAAGTAACACCGCCCCTCCCCCAAATTCCTGTAATACGGAAACAATTTGGCAAATCTTTGTCACAGGTAATATTTAAACATCTGAGATGTGTAATGAATTAGATGATATAATATATAGCATTATGCAAATTAGATGATATAATATATAGCATTATGCAAAAAAAAAACAAACCAACACTGTATATCAATGTAAGTGGGCATGGCACACTCTACAGATGATGATTTCCCTCTGTCTCAGCAAGATTATGAAAAGAAAAGCAGACCATAAAAAAACCCCAACAAATAAATAAGATTTTGTTATTGTGGAAAAATCAGGAATATCAGTCTGATTTAGTAACCGGCTCAAATGCCAGTAGTGGTTTTTTGGCATGACAACTAATATTTTTATAGTTATTCAGTCCAGATTGCTATGGTGTTTATGTGTTCCTGTGTCTTTGTTTCTGTTTAAGCCTATTAAAGAGATGCGTAAATTTATATTAATCAGAAGAAAATCAAATCCACCTTAACATGCTAAAATAATGGAATTGCCAGATTTTGTCTTGTTGTTCATGACTTTGATAAAAAATAAAAATAACTAAAGAGAAGCAGGTGAAATATACATGTTGCATCTTATTAAGAAGAAGGGAAATCTATGAAAATCACCAGCCTAAAATATAATCCAGATATTACAGACAGTTTTCAAATTTTAAAGTTGACTCAATGGAGGATGAAAAGGAAACAATTGTGTGCTGTGATAGTTTTTGTTGTCATTCTTTGCATTTACAAGTTTTAAAGCGTTCATGAAAAAGTTTGTCAAAGCAGTTCAGAGTATTTCATCAGAAGACAAATGAAACCCCAATGTTTTACAAATGTTTATCCTGTATCCTTCATTTTCCCTGTCAGAGTAGCACCACAGCAAGGAAAAGATAATTCTTTCTATAGTTAGCCTGGCATCATGAGAAGGCTCTTTGACTAGCCAGCGAATTTTGGCTTGCTGAGGGATAATTAGCATAAACTATTTTTCGTAGCCACTTACTCATTTTCATTAAACTTACAGGAATTTAAATAGGAACTTCCACTCTTCAATCAAGTTAGTCAAAACTGGGCCTTGTTTTCAATTGACTTTGGGCACAGCAGACAAACAATATAGTTGCATCAACCTTCACTGCTGACAGAACTGAACTAGAAACTGAAGTGCCTCCAGCAAGCAGCATAACTGGAACCCTCAGAATTAGGTTATAAATTAAATGACAGCAATTTGTTGAACCTAGATAGAACTGAAAACTTTTCACTAAGAAAAGTGAATTCTGTTTTGCAGTTGCTTTATATTGCAATACTTTTATTTCTACATCTCTTTCTGTGTGTACCATCCCCAGGTCCAGTGAAACACCACATAAAGTCTCTGCTGCCACCTTCTTCTTCCACTTCCTCTCTCAAATTCATAAGGATAACCCAGCTGTATAGCAACCCTAGAACCTTCTGTGACTGCAGAGCAAGGAGCAGGATGTGTTTTGCTGAGCTGAGAACGCCATGAGTGCTGCCAGGCCAGCCAGTGCAGGTGGGATAGTGGCCAGCACAGCAGGACACATGGAGCACATGATGGCTGCACCAGAACTACAATCCTTTTCTCAGGAAGGTGCAAAAGGCATGTCCCTGCTTGGTAAAAGCATCAACTTTTAGGAAATAAGGACTTTATATTTTTAAGACTTCTACTACTTGAGCAAATTTTATTGAGAATGGCCAATGACTTACAGAGTTAGTGGGGGACAGAAGCTGATAGACAGGTAGACATCATGATAGCATACGTCTCACTTCCTTAAAAAACAGACTAAAAGATGAAGAGGCTCATGTTCATCTGATTGTAAATGATTTCCTGTCACTGGGATGTGTTTCTATGACCCCCTTAATTTAATGTGTTTGCTTTTCCCTATGTTGTCTAATAGTGGCTTGGCAGCCACCCTCTCTGTGACGATGACTCAGTGTGCTGCTTTTCCTGTCTTATTCTGTGAAACACATCATTTGATGTGACTAACACAGCTCATTTTGATGAGTCACAAAGCCAGGAAATGTAAAGATGTGGTTTTCTGAAGAATGCAGTTCAAATGAATGTTAGAAAAACATAGTTTAAAAAAATAATTCTTCACCTTAAAATCGTGCATATGGTATAGTTCATGTCCACCTACCTACATGGTACAAAGTCATTTTTCTATTGCTTGAATTCACTAATGTTAACTTTCCTTGTAACATGTCTGATCAGTCTGGGAGATGGGTGGGGAGAATACATGGAAGGACATTCCATGGTACCCATTTGACACCCATTTTGTGTCATTCTTAGAGAATCCTCAAAAAGCTGAGCCTCACTTTCTAATCTTTAATGTGCAATCTGTAATTACTGCCTTTGTTTCAGTGCATGTTTTAAGAAACTTGCATTGTAATTTAATGAGCCATATTAAAAAAAAATAAAAAAGTCAGGCACATCAAGAGACTGAATCTACTTGTCCCATTTTCCAGCCCAGAGCTATAACCACAAAAATATTCCTCCCCTACATGTGGTTATGGAGGTTTTTTTCTGTCTACATCGGAAGGGAAAGCTATATGGATTTTCCCATTTCTTCTTCTAAGATTCTTTATAAATGGGAAAGAAAATGACCAGGGAAAAGTAGTTGCCACAACCTCCCCCCTCTATCAGTCCCTTCAACAAGATGATGGCAGGGAGTGAAGAAGAACCAGGACAATAATGCTCTTCTACACAGCTTTTTAACATTGTTTTACTGGAGTGAAAAAAATTCCCTCTGCTACAGCCAGTACTTCATCAAGGGTAGGGAGAGGTTACAGATGCTTTTATTACCATTGTATTCTTCAGAATACAGGAAAGTTTTCTTATCATGTCCCTTGACAAAAGCAGCAGCCTGAAGAGCACGATTGGAATCAGAGCTTTTCCTCTGCCTCCCCTCCTGACTCCCTAGAAGCTCAGATTGCCACACACACAAGGAAATGCGTCGCACTTCTGCTCCTTCCTTCTCTCAGATGCTAATGGCAAAATAGTGAAAGTTTGGAAGGCAACACCTCAAAAATATCATTGCTCTCTGCAGAAAGGGAATAAGAGCCCTGTCTAACAAAGCAGAGATCATTTGGACTGGACATTAGCAAGAGCCAATCTGACTGGGTCAGAAATTCTTTGCAAAATACTATAGCTATAAACTGTCAGACCACAAGCGAGCAGTGGAGGAATACAGAGCAGGGTTACTACAGCCTCTTTCTTTCTAAAGGTAGAGAGATGGTTGAGCCAAGCAGCCATCACCTCCTTTCAAATTGCAATCAAATTGCAGTCATTATAGAATATTCTTCTGAATAAAAATAATGTACTTATTTGAAAATAAAGCATGATTTGGGGGGGGTTTTAAGGAAATGGCAGAGAACAAAGTGCACAAGGCCAAACTTTATAATAAATGAGATTTATTATGGGGAAAAAAGTCCAATAATTGCATTTTCAGGGGAAAGGTCATTATTACTTAGAAAGAGGTTAATAGAACAATATTAATAGCTTTTTACAGGGCAAAAGAGATAGATGCAGTATTAATATGAATGAAAACAAGAATCAGGATGCACCCTGTTACCAAAGTTTAGACTAAAAATTCAGAAGGTCAAATCCATCTTTCATATTCCCCAAAATAAAGAATTAGACAGTATAAAATGTTATCAAGCCTTTTCATTCAATGAGTTTAACAGAAAGTAGTAGAAGAAAGTGATCAAAAGTTTTAGCCTGAAGCCAACAATTAGAAGCATGGCTCAAGTTCTGTGTCTCTGGGAAACTCTAAGGGAAGATTGTTGAAGATAAAAGCCAGTATGACTCCATCATTGAACTTTTACTAAATCAATTGCAGAAATTCAGTCTATTTGACCAATATTGTAGATTAGACTAATTTTATAAAGTAATGGAAAATTGCCAGAGATAAAAAATAATTTGCAATATACATTAATAATAATGTTGCATTACACATCTGCAATGCTTTTGATGGAAAAGTCTTAAAGTGCTTTATAAACAATTAAGCATCCCAACACCCTGGGACATAGATGATTTTTCTCAACCACTCCTCAAATGGAGAATCTAAGACAAAGGCAATTTAAAGGAAAACATTTGTCTCAAGTTATGTAATGACTAGAACTGGTTACAAAAAAAAACATGTAAGCGCAAAGAAGGCATGTGTACCAATTACTGCCAAAATCAAACAATCTTTCAGTGAAAACCAAAAATGTTGTGCATACTTTCCCAATTTTGAGCACCAAGAAATCTTCTAAAACATCTGTGAAATTTTTCATTTTACATACATCCACAAAAATATATTGTCCATCAAAAAATAAATTGGCAAACTAATAAATTTAAAAAGTGCCCATTTAAAATACATGTTGCAAAATTATTGCACATCCTTATTGATAAAACTAGCTAAATGGCAGAAAAGTAAACCCCAAGAATCTTGACTGTTAATCCTCAGCCTTGACCATTAATACTGATTTTCTCTTTTAGATGGTGTTGAGTGAGAAGCAAAGGGAAATCCAAAGGTGATTATAAGAATGGTTATTATCACCTGTCGTAGACATGTGTAAACTATTAGCATGTTTTAACTACAACGCTAAGCAGGATCTGTCTAACTAGTAATTCCAGCCTAAATATGCTCAGCAGTACCACACCAGGACTCACAATTATGTAAGTCTGCTATTAAAATGCAAGTTCAAATCTACTCTTAAATCTCCATAGTGACAAATACACTGAAAAGCTGTCCTACTTTGGAAGATTAAATTTACTTTATTTTTGGTTATTTTATCTAAACACTGTAACTTACTTATTGTACTCTCACTAATTCAGTTTTACTTTACCAAGCACCTCAGACAAGAGAATTTGCTTGAAGTCACAGTCATGCTGTGAAACATATATATTCAGGACATCTTTTCAGACTACTGTAATTATAAGTATATGAAGTCAAAACTTATAATTGTGCAAGATGAAGGAAAGCTGGGGAATTTTTTGTTGAAAGTTTGGCTATAAAGAGCCACCAATCCCACCAGTTTGAGGGGGTATCTGTATATTATTTGGGATGCAATTTTCTCATGGAGTTAAATGAAGAAAATTATTTAAGGGCTAATTCAAGGGTTATTAAATCCAGATGTTAAACTTCTTTTACTACTAGTAGTGCTGCATTTTACAGTCATTTGAGAAAGAGATTGCTTAATATGATGTAATGGGCGAGATTAATGTAAGAGATTAACTCTTTAGTTCTATGTTCTTTATGTACTGGTCAGGTAAAGAGATGGAGAGTAGAATCTTAAAGACTTCCTTTTCTGTGATCTGTTTCTCGGAGTGAAAAGATAATGTCTAGCCTTCCTCACACTGAATTCATTGTTTTGGTCTGTAGCAAAGGGCTTTTGGAAGAAAACCTTAATACAAGTCAAAGTAAATTAATTTGAGATAGTGCAAAAAGCATAATGTGCACAAAGGAAAATGTTATGTGATAACACATAAGGGCTTAATTTTCCCATTGCTAAAACAAGACCAGGTGAAGTCTAACAAATCACAGCAGCACAGCACCACATGGAATTCAGCATCTTACCTAGATGGAAGTCACAGCTGATGACTTTGCAAAACAAAACCCAAGATCCCTTAGTATTAATGAGGTACCCACTCATCACAGCTTATACAAGGAACAACAAAACACTGCAAAGTAAGAACATTCATGAGTTTTGGCTATCACAGTGCATGCAGTCTGCAGAGAATCACACGAGTAGTTCAGCTTCCTTAGCTGCTGCCAACAAAAGCAGCCAAGTGAGAAGGACACACAGATCTGGGTTCCCTCCCCAGCTCTGCCACCTCGTCAGGAAATCATTTCCCTCTAATTCCTTTGGTTTCTGCCTGGAAAATTACTTTCTGCAGAGAATTTGAAAGAGAAGTAAGAGCTTTAAAAAGATACATCAGAAACACCCCAGTGCGATTCAGAGATTGACAATGAAAGTATTTTGTTTTCCGGGGCTTTTTTTTCCTTCCTTGCCATCTTCACAGGTAGATAAATCAGTCAGTTTTTTCAAATATCTCTATTTCTTAAACATTTTACTGTTTCTGCCCCTAAAAATGACTTTTGCACAGTCAGTATTGAAATCTACTTATGTTTCAAACTCTGGTATTATGTGATTTTGTTGGACAGAGAGATGGATACAAAGGAACAATAGGTGTTGCAAATATTTTAAAAATAAGCTATTTCAAGCATTTTAATCTTAAAAAGTACTTACTCAATTTAATCATGATCTTCATAAAATACTCAAGTTGTCAGTAAGTCTTAACCCAAAAAATGTAAATGCACAGGGAATTTTATGGGTTTGTTGGTGGGGGGTTTAACATTTTAATTTTTTTTGAATTTATTATCAAGTTGTTGGAGAGGGACAAAGACTTATAACAGAGCTGTAGCTGAATGCTTAATTAGGAACAGTTAATCACCTCTCCAAATAAGCTGAAGAGTTACATAACTAAGCATTACAATTCCTCCAGATAAAGACAGTTTAACTTGGCTTCCTATGGAAATAAGCTTTATGTAACTGTTTTGTCTGTCTCTCCATCTTTCTTTTCTCTCCCTTTTACTTTCCCTTCAACAAAAGGCTGAACCATTAGCCAATTTGAACTTGAGGGCTAAAAATCTCCAAAATTATATTCCTACTCATTCTATGAAGACAGCTGATGAGATAAGAGAGAAAGACCTAAATCACAGCCCTAGTTTTCTCTAAAAGAAACAGAGAAAGTTATAGGCAAAGTGAAAACTTGATGTGAGATTACTATTTGTAATTCCTGAGCTGCTGAACAGGTTGGCTGCTTTAGATTTCATGGGCTCAATTTCCTTGTACAGAGAAATAAATGGGCAATCTGCTGGCCTAACAGAGGGCTGCTTCGATCGTTATCTTCTCATGGGTCAGTGGAGGTAACTCTGGCTTTACTCTGGGCTAAACCCACAGACCTCTAGGAAGCATATGCCCACAATATAATAAAGATTAATGGTTTCTGTGATTTATCATTTATTTTATTACTAATACACCCTATATCATTTAGTCTTTTAGCTGAATGCAATGATAATAGCTGGTGTATGAGGAACTGTCCAGGGATGTTCATGATCGTCCACTTCAATGTACACTGAGGCAGACTCAGGTCAATATTGAAAGTGATTTTGAAAATCAGATGCCAGAATGATAATCAATTGTTTATTCATAGAGTAACATCTTGACCAGGACAGCCTTCCTTATATGGTAAAGCTAAAGCAATCTGATTTTAAGAAATCTTGTGGTCAGTTCTACTGCTGTTGTCTGCCTTTGACTTGAAAATCCAAAGGAGAGAAAATTGTTTAAGGCAATTGATTATTGTACCTGTGAAGTATTCTTCTTAATTTTGTATTTCTCACAGGTCTGTACGAGATGAGTTTTTAAGTAAATATAAACCCCCCAAAAAATTCCTGAGTTTTCAGAAATTTGGAAATATTCAGAAGTTCCAGAAATATTTGGAAATGGCTAGATTTTGAGCAACTTTGAAGGCAATCTAAATTCTGGATCATCCTTATATTCACTGGTCTGAAGCAAAACCCCAGATTTTCATGTTTTGGAGGACCTCACATGAATATGTAAATGTTATAGTCCATGCTCATAAGTAAAGAACCCTCAAAAAGTTACATGTTAATCTAGTCAGAATTTTAATCTAATTTCAGTATTATACTGATTTATTTCAGTAACTTTCTGTATCATTATGCTTATGAGGATAAATTTTCTCTCATATGTTTAACCTAGTTAGTCTGACCAGCCAGGGATGAAACTGATTTAAGGTGTGAAACACTCATGGCATTATCCCATAGGCAAAATACCATGGACCTACTGCCAAAGTGAGCCAGGTATGTAAAATATTTATTGTCCATAGAGTGTTTTTCTCAATTCAGTTTCATTATCTCCATGTGCCATTTTACTCTACTGGTCTACAGTTATAATTTTCCTATTGTTCCTTTCTCAGTGACAGTGTTACCAACAGTTCCATTTTAATTTTATTTCGTATAGGATTAAACAGAGAAAAGTATCATGGTGTTCAAAAACAGAGCACAGAGACTTCCATAACTGTTTCTTTTGAGATAGAACTGAGGGAAAAGGTGGCATAGCTTGTGACATGGCTGAAGCCATGTATTTGCTACAGACACTAAAAGTGTTATTTTGGTATGAGTAGAAAAATCCACCTGTTTTTTACCAAAGGAAAACTCATTAGAAGAGTTAAAGAAATACAGATATGTCTATCTCAGCATTATGGTAAGATTTCACCAATCATAAAAGGATATACAATCAGAGCATAGAATTCAAGAATCAGTACAGAAGATAAATATAGTATAAACAACACAAATGAGCAGCCATTGAAAAATCTTCAAATAATGAAATATTCAGAATAACTATGAAGATGAATGTAATGCCTCATATGCCTACATGTCATAAAGAAGAGTCATGTTTCTTAAATGAGTACCAAAATTAATATTTTCAGCAAGTTTTTGTCCCAATAAAGATTTTTTTCTTATGGCTATAGAAATATAATGAAGTATTTAAATCACCAGTCAAATGTAAACCTACTTGAACAGTGACACTTTAAAAATATAATGTGAGGTCAGACATCATTTATACTTGCTAGGATTTTTCATGTTGTCTTATAACATATAAATGGGGAGGCGAGACGCAGAATCAGTAGATTTTCAATTTTAACCTTGTTTTCTCACTAATTTCCAGAATGTAATTCTGCCCCCAGCTGGTTAAGACATAGCTGACATAGGAGATTGAAAGTGAGAGAATATTGAACCTATGAACTCTGCTTCTTCTCAGATGATGACTACAATTTGCATGCAAAGTATCAGCAGCTTTAGTGTTCAGCACAGGTGCTAATAGATTCTAAGTTCTTTATGTAAGTATAAACTGCACCCTCTTCATTGTAGTACTAATAGCACAAAGGTGAAACTGTTTTCAGGAAACAGAGTTCATTGATTACTCCTACAGAACATTACAATTAATTACATCAGTGTGTAGCAATTGCTACACCTGTATCAGATCAACTGAAAAGTAGAAATTTAATACACACTCTTGTACCCAGTAGATTCCAGAAACTTGTATACATCTATTGCCTGGAATGGATTTTTGCCTGCTTCCTCTTGCTCTTTTTCATCAAATTCTTAGCCTGTCTTTTTGCAAACAGAACATATGTACAGAAAAATTTACATGACTTTCACTTCTTTTTCATGTATAACTGCAGTCCATCCTTATCTCCCAGGAAGGAAGAAAAACAAAGGAAAAAGGAAAGTATAGCAATGGGAAAGCAGGGAGAGAAATTGTCATTATTATTACCTTTTGAAACAAAAGCTTTCATTCACCCTTCAACCTCCCTCCATTATCTTCTATCATATTTCAGGACATGTCTTCTGATACAGCTGAAGAATAGATTACAAATACCTTCAAATTCATCTAACTTACTTTCCATTCCATATATCATCTTTTCATATGCAGCTGTTTCTGTCACATCAGCAATCCACTCCCTCAGTAACAGTGATGCATCCTTTCAGTTTCTCAGTATTAGTTTTCAATATCATGAGACTAAAGGGGGCAATGCCAAGAAGCTTAGCCCCTATATTTAGAATCTGTTTATTCAAATAAACAAAACTGGCAAAAAATATTGTAAACAATGACTGGAAATAGTTTTCATAGAACAAGAAAAAAAAAGAAAATGAAAACCAAAACTAAAACCAAACAATTATTTTTTAATGTCCAGCTTCTAGAACCTATACAAATGTTAAGTACAAATTATGAACAAAATAAAATGGTCCCACTAAGTGAGGAATGATAGAGTCTGGTAACTGCTGCTGTCCAGAGTTTCCTGCTGCCTCCATGTCTTAGTGTCCCAGGTGGGCTTAGAAGAGAGGACAGCCACAAGAACCTGTGGTCTACATGAGCCCTGTGGAAACTGAGGAAACAGAACTGTACATGGTGAAATTTTGCAGAATACTACAGGTGTATGAATGGTAAAAAACCTTAGTGAGTTTACACAGCAGAGAAGTGGAGCTACAGGATGGAACAGAGCTGCTGAGGGAATACATGATCAAAGCAATGGGAGGTGAATACTCAATCCATTAGCCTTGACAGAAAATCCCCAGTGTAGGTTTGGAAAGAGACAGAAGGAGGAGGAGCATTGTTGGGAGGTGAGCAGGAGACAGATCCATGAGGCACAAATGGTTGTTAATGAAAACTGATGAGAACTCACAAGTTACTCCTTGACCCAGCACTGACCAATTGTTGAAGATTCCAGAAGAGAAAAGCACATATGCCTGGAGTAGGAAAGAGCATACCCAGTCCAACACATCATGAAATTACGGGATATCATGAATTTATTGGAACAAAAAAGTCTGTCTCTCAGGATGTAAGGAGCAAGCAGGGCTTACACTCTCTGGTGGGAAGGAGGTGGGTATCATGCCTGATGGAACAGAAAGGTGAAATCCTGGTGACTATTTGCTAACTTAGAGGATACAACCATCCCATACCCAGCATATGAAACTTGTGAAACCCCCCTGCAGTCAGTTTTAAAGGTGTGATTTCTCTTTACCATCTACCCAGCAACTCTGATACTGATTTGCAGTTTGCTCCAGATAAAACCTGTTGCAAGTGAGCTTTTCCTTTATGTTTCATAGCAGCTGGAGTTCTTTTGTTTTCCTCCACCTTTTGCTTGTCATAGCAGCACTTACGAAAAGTGCTCAAACAAATGAGCACTGAATAAACTATCTTCTCTCCATTGTCCTTTTTAAAAGGTCTCTGCATTGTGCCTTTCATTAGAGATGAGCAGGAGATGAAGCTAGGGTAGGGGCTGAGCACACCCTAAAGACATTCGGAACAAAAGTTATTTGACAAATCACCAGACTTTGAACTACTGTGTCTGCAGATGAAAAAAAAGAAACCAACCAAAATGTAAAAGCAGATGACTTACAGTCTGACAGCAATGATTCAAAAAGAAAAACAAAAAAATACCAAAAAAACCCACAACAACACAAAAACAAACAAGTGTTCTCCATTATGACTTAGCTATGGTGTTGTGGTTATTTTTCACAGGGCCAACTTCTCTACTGATTCATCAGAATACAACTTCCATGATCTACACTAATAGAAAATATGAGCCATATTGTGACCCTAAATTATATGCCTAAATACTTGCAAAGTGCATATACTGCAGAGAACCCTAAAAGGAGTGACAGTAGCTTGGGTACTCTGACACACTTCCAGTCTGAGGACTTTTATATACCTTTGAACCTTTCAATATAAAGCCTGCTTCCATATTATAATCATGGCAGCTTTGGTTCCAAGGCTTTCTTTTTCAAGGTTTCCTTGACACCACCCCCACACACACCACCTCCAAGTTCTTTTAAAATCCTGGAATAATTTGTGGTCAAAACTAAATCCAAATTAGGTCCATCTGGGGAAAGTAGAAAACCCTGAACTCCATCTTGTTGTCTTGAACATCCTATGGTTGCATAACAACAAAATGCCTTTGTTCTCACAACTAAAGTATGCATCAAGAATCAAAGAAGCAAGAAAAAAAGGGAATGTTCCAAGCTATTACTGTAACAATCCAATTACAATGCCTATCAAACTTAACTTCACAGGTTATAGCTCCTAATTGCCTGACAAAAATTGACACTTCAGTCGCAACAGCATAATATAATCAGAGTCCAAATTAAATTTGATCGTGGGCAGAAAACGATGCTATCATTCGGCGGCATGGAAACAGGAGATCAACTAGCATGATATCAAGGATCAGAAATGAAAATTATTCATTAATGGCAATGGTTTTCTGATAATGGAAATGACACAGTTCAGACGGCTTCGTAAAAACACTATTAATTAAAAAGATGATAGACCTAACAAGGCATAGAAACCAGTGGAACCTTTCTCTCTGCTTGTTAGGGTGAAGGATGACAATGTTTAAGAACAGAAGTTTATGCACTTTTGTGAAAAGTATTTCGCTGATTCTGTAGCAAGTTTACTGGTTCTTGCTTAGTGAAGCATCTTTCTCTAGGGTGCTATGTTATAGAGACATAAAAAGTGTCTAAGGCCATAATATGGCATTGTAATAAGCATGAATACTATCAGCTATAAAACAGAAGGGTCTAATTCATAAAAAAATGCACATGGGATTTTTGCATACTCCCAAGAAATAGGTGCAGAGAAAACTATTTTATTTCCCTGTGCAAGCATCTCTGTCCCCACTTTACTTTGGGGAAATACAGACGTGCTTTATGGTGGAAAGAGACCAAGCCAGAAATCCACCCTCAAAAGTTTCCTTGAGCAAGAAAAGGAAAGGCCTGTGCCTCGGACTGTTGAAGTTCAGACAATGTCTCTGTGTTCCTTACACAGAGCTCCAGATATTACCACAATAAAACCCTGCAATACTAATACAATGCCACAGTATCATGTTTGAAATAACTGTCTCAAAGGGTTGTTCGCTATACCATTGAAACCACTGGGTTCTTTTGCTATGGCTGGAACAAATCAAACTGCAGTTGTCCTGTTTGAGGAAGAAAAGGTCTATTGGCTTGCTAACGATCTCCATGATCTACTCCCATGTGCTATGTTCGGGCTCTACACCCTGCAGGATGGGTCACTCCCCAACACACATGACTAAAACTGCTCTTGAGGACCATCAGCTCTTTCTTCTTCAGTATCTGAGAGAAGCAGAGAGGCAGCCTCTGCTGCAATTCCTTGCTCCACAGGCATCTGCTTCGGAAATGTACAAGCTCAGGCCTCTGAAACTTCTTGCTGTGGGAAGCCAAAAATTCAAAAGTCTGAAAAATAAAAGACTTTCAGAAAGCACAGAAGGAAAGAACAGGCAAAGATAGATGTTTCCTTGGCAAAGGATGACTCAAAGCAGATCCTCCTGACCCTAGAATGCAACTATAGTACATTTGAGCAAATCAGAGACCCAGTAACTAATCTCATATTCCTTAGATTGTCTAACGAAGGGTCACTCAAATGCACAAGGCATTATCTCAAGCTGCCTCTAAAGTATCTTCACCTGATAACTAACACCCTTGAAGATCACTTCACTTACAAAAATTAAAAAAGAAAATAAATTAAGATAAAATACATAATACTAATGAGTTTGGACAAAAAAAAAAACAAACAACACCTGAAAAACATGCAAATAATGGATATACTTTTAAATTTCCTCAACTTTTTGATAGCCCTTCTACAGAGTGAACAATTGCCTGAATTGTCAATTTTGTTTTTTAAAAATAAAACCTTTTGAAAAAAACCTTTAAGAAAAGCCCTACTTTTGCTTTTAAAAATTAAGGAGGGTGATGATATTACCTAAACTGTATATCAGCATTGCACTTTACAAGTAAGAGCCCTAAGGCAGGTCCTCCAGTTTCAGTGCATTTTATTGAAACACTCCTTAGCACTTTAAACACAATCATTTAAGACAGATGCAAGGAATGTTGGAATTCAACATGTAGACAGGTGGAGACAGTAATATGTATGAATGGAGGAAACAGACATCCTATAATATCAGCTAGCATGTCATTAAACAATATTACAGCAACCACATGATTATCTCTTGGGTTTTAATAACTTGACTTCATGTGAAGTGTTTATAAATATATCCAGAAATTTCAAAACACAGTGTATTTCTTTTCTTTGTGTAACAAGGTTCATAACTAGGAAGAATGAAAAGTAGGGAAAGAAAATAGAGACCAGAGTTTGTGTTGTTTGGGGTTATTTTAATAAATAATATATTTATATTGCTTAGGATGTGTTCTGGGAAATGATGTAACCTCCTTTCTGATAAGAGTGGCACTGTGCAGCGGCAAAAGTGGATCCTGCAGCAGGGAATTTAACACAGAGGCAGCCAAAACTCAAATCCATTGTGACCATTAATCCTGCAGGATAAGGTTATAGATTGAGTCATCTAATGGATAAATTCCCCCACTCAATTCCAGTGAATTAAATCCCATACATGCTCTTTCAGCATTCCAGGGTCAGATTCACACCCATTTTCAGCCTTGATGGGAATTTTCTGGTTAATATGTTTGCAGGAAATGTCAGTTGATGTACTTTGACTGTTTCGTGGGCATGCTTTGTTCAAAGGTGGTATTTCAGGTAATGAAGAGAACTAGGATATCTGGACCAACAAACAGGTCAGCAGCCAGGATGTTTTGCAAACTAACAAAAGGGATCTATGTCCTGTTCTCTGCAAGGTCTCTTTCAGGAAGCACTGGTAATTCCAGATTACCGAGTCACCTTTTACTTCACCACCTGTCTGTTCATCACATCCCCCTTTTCTGTGAAAATTTCAAGTGGTTTTGAGTTGATGCAGCAGATAACACAACATCTCACATGAAGCAAAAGCCCTTTCCACCTTATCTATGCTAACAGTGTAAAATTAAAACAATTATAATTCTTTAGTTCAACCCTTGCCAGAGGAGAATCACTGTAAAAATAGACTCACCCCTTTGTATCCTACTGCCACTGATTTTGAGGACTTAAAAGGAGGGAAATACCTTGCCAAGGTAGGGCCTCTGTGGCTAACAGCCTTCCTACAGACTCATTGCAGATCGCAACTCATGATAGCTACAACCTGAAATTCCTCAGTTTTCCAGCAGCACTCACTGAACCAGGAAATATACAGCATTAAGAGGAAAATAAATAATGAAATTAAGCTTAACAGGGTTGCTGGCCCATTTTCAGCTCCCCCATTCTAAAACTTGCAAGTATCACCATTAGGCACACTGCCAAGCCTATTTCCCTGGCGAATTCAGGCTTATGCACCACTCGAGAGGAGTCTGTTAATGACTACAAAGATCCACAGCTGTTTACAGTTTAGACTCAGTGGTGGACCAGGCAATAAGCTTCATCCAACAATGAAGTAGCTGGACTCTCACAGTAAGAGGAGACATTGTGTCAACTATTTGCTTGCTCATAGGGTGAATGACTACCAGGACAACTTAGTGGGGATATACAGAACAGGGAAAGGAGTAGGTATGGATGGGAGAGAAGCTATGCAGGGCCCTAAAAATGAAAGAAGAAATGTATAAAGGAACCAGGTTTAAATACCTTGCAAAAGCATAAATGAAGTAACAAATGAACAGATCAGGGAACTTCTTTACCACACATCCAAAAGGGACACAACCTATTAAAAAAAAAATCAAAATCAGATCTCTATTTACTTGTAGAAGTCTCCTCTGTGATCATTTACTGTAACTTTTTTCTTTACTTTTTTTTTAATTAGTTGCTAGCCATGGCGGGGGAGGGGGAGGAGGGGACGGTAGAGGGGGATATGTTTCTTGTGGAAAGTTTGAGGGGTTTCATGTATTAATAAATGAGAAAAATAACTTTTCACAATAAGGTCTGGTTTTCAGTAAGATGATAGTAAAAGACAGACAGAATACGAAAAACCTGCAAAAGTCTGGTAGAAAGTGTAAGAGAGATTTATATTAAGCTTCACATTTTTAGACATGGAAAGGAATGTAATATTAAAAAAAAATATAAAAAAGATGTTTCAAGTAAAAAGGGGGAATCCACTGAAAAAAAAAACCCCAAAATTTATCCTATCAGGCGATAAAATTGTTCAACATATCAAAATAATATGGGTTGAGAGCATCTTTTCTAACCATGCTCTGGCTACAAGTTCCAGTTGTCTGCTCTCTCGGAATGGATGTAATAATCTACTTCTAAAACAAACAAAAAAACATTCTTCAAGGAAGAATTCCTGAATGCAAAGACAAGCAGCTCTGAAAAGAAGGCCTCAAATGTTAAAAATTGATGAAATTAGATAATTTGCCAAAAAAGTACCTTTTTTGATGCTAGATTTTAAAGCATGACCTGGCAATGTGCACTAGTCCAAGTTCATTTCACTTAGGAGCAGTGTATTTCTCATTAGGCAGCATTTTCAGTCTTTTCAGTTAAGATAGTTCCCAGAATTTGCACATCTGGTGCCAAGGGATTGTTACAAAGTTACAGAAAAATGTCTGTGTGAATGAGCAGCTGATCAAGTAATTGATTTATTAGATAGTATTAAGTACAAAAATACAAAGGGGAAGGATGAAAATATTTCTGGTAAGGTGAAACCCTCCATATTTACTGAATAGATTATCCACAACAGGAAATGCTTATTTGACTGCCTGATGCAGAGTCAGGAAGGTTCTTGGCCTCACCGACTTCACCGGAGTGATGACAATTTACAGGCGGAACATTTGTGCCCCCAAGATTGTTTCTTAATGCAATGGCAAGCTCTTAAATTTATAAAAAGCAGGACACAGGAAATACAAACATGAATTATTTTTTATTCAGTCACTTTTCTTATATACAGGATTCTCTAATAAACACAGCTTCAGAAAGCAGGTAGAGGAAACAGTGGAAATGTGTAAACTCACTGAATTCTGTTTCAAATTGACCTCTCCTTTTTGACTCATATGTGGCGTACACCTCAGTATAAAAGAGGGCAGCAGAATAGCTGCTGAAAACCAGCCTTCTTCAAGGGCACAGCTGTGGTACAGCTTTCCTTGACTTGCTGCCTGCCTGAGACCTTTAGCATTCAAGACTTGCAGGACAATTTCAGACTGCCCACCCTTGGCTTTGAAAATATCCTTTTCATGTAAGGACATTAAAACTGGATGTCCAATCTCCGGTGTGTGCCTGTGAATTGTACTCTGAACTACTCTACCCTGTGCCACTGATACTAAAAAGAACCATCACCAGAGAAGATAAGGGGAGTTCTGTGATCATACAGCTTTTCCAAATTCCAGCCCATGTCAGAGAGTGAAGTAATGTCTTTGTGTGGCACCGGCTTGTATAGTTTCTGGAGTGACTGCAATCTAAATATTGCTAGCCAATAAGAACAAGAGTACTATACAGTGCCATATAACACTGCTCACCATGATTGTCCAAGGCAATTGTTATTCAGCAGTTGGAGGTCAGAAAACAAAAGGCAAAAAACTGTACCATAAATATGTCAGAGTAGTGATACCAGGCATTATGGACCAAAATATTACATAACTATATGTCAGCGGATTAAAGTCCACTGATGCAGTGGGCGGCAGCTCAGCCCCAGGAGGCAGGACACGGAAGGCGGAGTGCCTCATAGGTCAAGCCTCCTTAGAGCATGGGATGGTTCCTCCCGCTCCCCACCGGCGACGATCCCCAAAGAGAGAGTCTACACGGTTGGAGAGTCAACGAGGAGAAGCCTCTTTATTAGGCGTGCACCAGCTTATAAAGGGGTCCCGAGTAAAGCGGGGACAAAGGCAGAGTGAGACATCCCATTGGATGGAGTAACAATGAGGGGGAGGAGAAAAGGAGGAGCAAGGGAAGGAACCAGTGGGAGTACGCTACCACATATGGAATCTGGTGCATTGCAGCAAACTAGAACCAATCAGGGATGAGATGGCGGGAAAATACCCTAAGGGATTATGGGAAGAAGAAACTTGGATAGGGATGACTAAGGGAAAATTAATAGGGTAGACATCTTGGGTAAGCAACAATTAAACTGGGGAAACATCAATATAACTCCGAAAACTATTAAAGTCCTTGTCCAGGCGCTGGAGAGCTTCCCCATTTAGCACGGCCGGTTCCCGAACCTCCGCATCCTCATCGACCCATCGTTTGTAGTAGCGTTGCCATTTAACGAAGTCTTCATCTGTGTATCGTTCCCCAACAACTATACAGTTTCTGTCTGTTCATGCACCCTCATTTTACATTCGATTTCTTCAATGGTTCAGAAAATTCTTTCAGAATCAAGTGAGATCAAAGTAAACATATAATATGCATGAACAGGTCCACTTTGTATAATATTAACAATTTAATTTCTGTCAGAAAGATTAAATGAAGAAATTGAAAAGTTAAAAATATATTAAAAGCAACAATGCAACAATCAAAGCAAAAGATGTCTGTATGTGGTGAGGGGCGGGGAGGTTGTTGTAACGCACAAGGCTTTTAGTCATCTCACTCAGCCCCCTTTATAACCTATAGCTAGAATAGTATCTTGGATTGTAGATACTATTCTCTATTGATACCTAAGGGATGAAGCCTTTAGAGGGTCCCCATTGCAAAATATTTTTATTTCTCATCCATTTAATATGTCACTTTATACTCCCTGAAAAAATGGAAACTGCTTTTCTTACAGACTCTTATCTCAGACTTGGATAAAGTCTGAATCATAGCACTTACACCCTTTCTTCCTACTCATTTTTACCTGCACATATTATAGTAGAAGCAGCTACTGCAGCAAGTGCATGCTACTGTGTCAGATGAGTTATCATATGATCTAACAAAACCTGCTGACAAAATAAATGTGCCATGATTCATCAATTAAGTGGAGAAATACTGTTTTTCTTTTTCATTTTATTAAAAAATAGGTGCTTCCCCATGGCTAAGGTCTCATTCTACAATGCATAGGAGTTTGCTGCTATCTGCAGGTAAAATTCTCTATTACTGAGTAAAAGTCTGAAAAGGAAGCCAAGCATTTAGCTTCTGGTTTTAATTGCAGCTTCACACAATTCCATGTAAAAATCCCAGATCTAGGCAGGATGAAAGAAAATACAGAACCCACAAAAAGGGGATGAGAAGAATTTTTTCTCTCTAACATGACAAGCTACAGGCACACCATTCTTAGGGTGTTTTGCTGCCAAGATCTGCTGGTAACCATGGGCAGGGTCAGCATTTCATGCAGCCACCAAAGCAACTCTGGCACCCTCAAACTTTTGCAGAAGCAAAGAATTCTTAGGATGTAAGAGTATTTTTCTGATGCTCAATAGCCCTCAGATGTCCTCTGCGCTGTGATAGGCTGCCAAAGGGATGAGCCACACGGCTGGTTTCAGAAATGCCAATTTTCATGGAGGTTGTAGACTATGACAGGAAAGGCAGTTCAAAATATAGACGAGTTGTGATTTGTCCCTCTATTCACATGGCAGGCCTAGAGAGCCAGATGTTATACAGACCATGCCTTACAATCCTACTCTTTGCTCATTCCACTATATGATATGGTACCGGTATGACTTCCTTTTTTTCCTTTCTTTTTTTTTTTTGTTATTATTATTTCATTTTTATTTTTAGTCTTCAATTTTTTCTACAGAAATGGAATTAACTGAAATACATTCAACACTCTGAAGGACAATTGTTACTGAATTTTCCTCACTTTTAAAGTCAGAAGCAGCCAAAAAATTTTGCATGTGCTTTACACTGTTCACTGTATGAGAATACTACCCCTGAAATATAAAACATGTAGCAAACAATTTCTAGATTTAAAGCCATCCTGCTATAGCACTTTAGTGTCCTAGGAGTGTTATCTGAAATTCCTTGGGAATACTATGAGTGACTCACTTTTTCTGTCTTGAGCCTGAAATGTATGGCTTGAAATTTGTTCCAAAGACAGCAAGCAAGACAGCTTTGACTATTCTGTGAATAGAAAGATGGACAATGATAGAAATCATTAAACAACACTTAATCAAGAGAGATCATATTGGAGGAGTCATTACAGGAAATATTGACTACAGGAAATTACATGCCCCACATTATCTCATCAAGGATTAGATAGTCATCTTGCAGTTTTGCACTTCAGTGCTATAGTACAGCTCTCTAGCTTGCTATCAAACACACATCTCCAAGGCTCTGATCAAAAATTAAAGAGTCACTGGTGTTAAACTTTTCCTACCCACCATTTTTTTAATGTGGCCTCAATTTACGAAAAGCTGACATAACTTTTGGGTTGTTTTCAAAGAAGAGTTTCAGTATGAGCTGATTTCAGCTTGTGGGTAAGAGATGGGTGCCAGAATCACTTAGCACAAAGAGAATACATAACACATGAGAAAGAAAATTACAAAATATCCATCACCAAAGTTTCTCCTTTTAACCTTTAAGTGTAGTCAAAACCTAATGACTTGCTAATTATCAGGAGTTTAATGATGCCTCTAAGCAGAGGTTGTACTACAGGGCACAGTGTCCATGAACCTCTAGGATCAGGGGTTATCTCGTGACTTCAGCCTGCAGTGAATTCTTCTCTTCTCCAATTCTGCTTCTAAGAAAGCTTTCAACCCACCACCCCCCTCCCCATTGTTGCTACCAACAGTGAAGGAAACAATTTTGAACTCTGGCGTAGGCTGGGCTCCAGATGGCTGCCAGCTTTTCAAGCGCTGAGTTGACTAACCTTGCTCAAAGCAGGTCTGTAGAATACAGTGCTTCAAATATCAGTGTCTGCTGGGATTGCATCTATATATGTGGAGTCCCACAGTTTCCATCACTAGTATAGTTGAATGAGTGAATCAGGAGCAAGAAGGATAAAATTGAGGAAAATGCATGAGACCTCTCCCTCTCTGATGTTGAATCAGCCCATTAAACAGCAGGGAGCAGCTGAGCATAGATTTTCCTTGAGCCTCCTGACCACTAAAAGCAAATTAATATAACCCAGGCTGAGTCTGGGGCTTGAAAAGACCAAGAGGTTGACTTCCATGTGGAGATGAAAAAGGTTGTCCTGAATTCAGCCGAGGTCAAAGAAGTCGCTCAGGAATGAGCAAAATTATTTCTCATCAGAGCCATTTTTTGAGAATAGAAACCGTGGGCAATGACTAAAATTCACTTACTTGATTATGATATTTATAATTGTTCTTAGGGATTGACAACACTAAGAACATCAGCCAAACCATGCCGGAATGTATTCACCCACTTTCTGAGAATAAAATTTATGGGGACAGTTTGCTGCTGTTTCCCTGGAGTCTGTCAGTCTGACCTCAGCCACAAATAAAGTCTTTTCAAATGTAAGGAAATAGCTCTGGGATATGTAATATCTGATATAAAGAGAAAAAGCAGCATCTTCATTGCTAGTCACAGGAAGGCATGTTTTCTTTGGTTCTTGGGCCACATAAGAGTTCATGCATGAAATATAAATTGCTGCTCAACATTTAAGCTAGAGAGAGCCAATTAATATTGCCTTCTCAACGTGGGTTTGGAGGTCATTTCAACTAAATCCTTTGTATGAAAGCAGTTGCTGCACACTGGATTTCTAGGTATTCCCGAAAGGCTATCCTTTGTGGGTAGTTTAAGTTCTGCAGTGCATTCATCTCTCCCTTTGATTACTGCAACCTCCCTTCTCCCTTTCCCTCCCCAATATCTGTGTTACCCTCCTGAAGGCCATCTGAGCACTGCTGCCAAATAGATGGTCTGCATCATCTCTCACTGCAGCTCACGGTTCTGATCAGCTCTCTTGGTCAGTGTCCAGCAATCCATCATCTTACTTCACATTTTAGTTCTGTTCCTCCAGGATCATCTCTTCCATCTTTGGCCAAAATAATGTATCTTGTTTCTGCTCTGAGAGCCTATAGACTTTCTGAAGGACAACTGACTACTATTCCAGCAAGAAGAGGGAAATTTTGTATGTTAAGAAGGTGAATATAACAGGAGTCACTCAAGAGGCCACAGGGCTGAAACTATTTTCTCTATATTTGTGTAAGGCTTTCTAAAGGCATACTGCATCAACCAGCTCCTCAAGACAAGGAAAACAAGGATCTGATACTCTGCCAACACCAGAAAATTTTTAAGCTAGAGTAAAAGACACCTTATTTTTAACTTCCTCTAAAGTCTTATCACTTCTGCAAAGTTCTCAGAAGTCACCTTCATTCTGATTTCCCCTACATTTACTATTTAGTTAGACTAGTACTGAGGAAAATAAATTATTTTCTGGTCAGGTTGTGATTCTGGCTTTCAGCTCCCTGTTGTCTTGCTGACTTACCTGTAAGCTTGGACATATTGTCTTTCAGCCCAAGCTTTGGGTCTCCAGCAGTGCCATAGGGATAACTGCTTCCCAATCCCACGGGAACTGGGTGAAGACGAGTTCATTCCTGACTGTGTGATATTAAGGCTCTGAAAAGGCAGCAGAGAGGAAGGTGTCATGGTCTGTGGGAGTATTGCAAAGAAAACAAATCCCTTCCTCACCTTGTGTTGCTGCAGACAAAAACTATGGTAGGCACCCTCATGTAAAAGAAGGTGGGATGCATCTCTCCATTCTAGAATTCTATAACTGAGGTGGTTCTATAGCCAGAGTAAGGAATTAGATATTTCTATGTACAACTCATTTGGTCTGTTTTAGGTATCCATATCACACTTTATTCCTCTCCACACTCAACTCAGGAAGTCTGTTGGCTTGCAAGGTTTGGGAGATAGTGACGAGATTTAGTGGCTGGTATTTAGTCCATTGGAATAAGCAGGATGAGGAAGTACAATGACCATATTTCATTTATTAAATATATTTTCAAAATATATAAACAATTTCAAGGGAACAAATATTTCAAATCATTCACTTCACTCTTTAAAGAGGGATTTTTAAGATTCTCCTCTCATTACATAAATTGGATTGTCCTTTTATCTATTGATGTATCAGGAATATTAACTCTATTCAATAGCTGCTTGCTGGCATACAAATGTATCTTAAAACAATCATGCAAGACAAACAAACTTTCTTTTATAATTCTTATTTGGGCTCTAGTGTGCTATGGACAGCAATTGCCATGTTTTTCATGATGAAATGAAGCAAGAAAAGGGTCTTTCAATGTTTTATCTTAACTAAAATTTCAGTATTCATACATATAGAGCGTTTCACAGAAATCATCAATAATGTGCTAGGTATTATTGTGTAGTGAAGGGGATAGCTTTGAGACACATGAAATCTGTCCATTGCAAGATGAATTTCTCTGCAATATGTTGATGGATGCTGGAAAATCTGACTCCTTTTTCAGAGCCCTCAAATCAAGCCTAGACAGATAAAAAAGGAATCTCCGGGAAAAATTGTTCTCCAATTTGCAGCCAAATAAATCTTAAATTATAATCCTTGGTGCATCTGGCATACACAGGAAACTAGGAGCTCAACTTCATCAGTATGTGTTACTAAGCATCTCATGGTAAGATGGATCTAGATTTCCTGAAGGCATCTTCAGACAGTCCACCAGATAATTTTGAGCTTGAAGTTGGAATGATTGGACTTTGGCTATTCAAGCTGAGCTACATGGGGGGTTGTAGGTCTCAGAATTTAGTATTTTTTGATTGCTTGTCTCTTGAACTACTTTTCTTTGTAAAGTGTCTTCGTTCCTTTGAATATACAGAAGAGAGTTTTAAAGAGCCA
This sequence comes from Sakesphorus luctuosus, assembly GCA_013396695.1. Taxonomy (NCBI): domain Eukaryota; kingdom Metazoa; phylum Chordata; class Aves; order Passeriformes; family Thamnophilidae; genus Sakesphorus; species Sakesphorus luctuosus. Next base: position 380,609 of record VWZD01000004.1, on the reverse strand, counting down.
TTTTTCCAGCATTGCCTGAGTGTCCTTTGCAAGAAGAAATCACCATCAGGTTAGGGAGCTTAGTACAATCTTTTTGATTGTACTTCTGCCCATCCAGTCTGCAGAGTTGTAAGTGAACATAAAAGTTCTAAGACAAAGCAAGTTTTAACTCATTGTCTTGAATTTTCTTTATTTACTTTACAAGTCTATTTCTCTCTTAAACTACATGAGAACAAGTGTGACCACTGGAGATGTGAGATTGGTGAGATATAGATATTGTGCCTTAAACAAAGATAATACTAATGAATTCACATTCAACCTTTTCAGTCCAGTGATAGAAAAAGATTTTCAGTCACTTTAGCCTGAGCTACATTTGCACTCAGGGTCACCTAAAGAAAAGGACAACACATTCATCTTTATCCTCCTTGAGTTGTGGAACCACTCAGATAATCTATAGTGAGTTGCAAAGCGAAATTAAATACCTCAAAATGCCATCTATCTGATCCCCAATTAAAACATAATCTTTTTAAAGCTGTCAATAGCTGCTGACCAGAATCAATAAGGGGAAGATTATGACTGGCACTTCTCCAGTGATCGTCAGGCAGACAGAAAACATGCTGCTGTTGTCGGGTCAGCAGAAAAGGGGAAAACTGGACCCCAAGCAGAACTACATCATAGACAAGTGGAATCTGAAATCCTATGCAAAGATCCTGCTGGGCAGTTTAGGGGTGTATGGGGGAGGGAGGTATTTTTATTTTTTTAACTAAAAAAGGAAGAAATATGATGCATCAGAAGGTTTTAAAGAAATAACACTGAAGTCTTAAAATTATGAATCTTCAGAAAAGTATTTGTAAAAGAAGTTTTACTTTGATCCTTCTACATATGTACACTGAAGTCCCTGAGTCAGATTCAGTCACTGTCTTAAGAATTTGAGGCATACTGCTTTTCATTTGCATTTGAGGAATATAAGCTTACATCTATCTAAGTAGATCCTGGATATTCCTCATCATTGCTACAGGAGTTAAAATTTTACTATCTAAATCTACTGTTTGACATCAATGACGGAAATTATCCCTACTACAGCATGTAAGCTTAGGGTAAGAGGCCTAAACTATTTCTTTTCCTCCTGACCTACATTAGGATTGCTTTTATTTCTAGGCCAGAATGAAAGTTCAGCATAAAAAACTGTTTCCTGGTGTGCAGAGGGCTTAGTAGCCTTTCTACCCACAAGCTGTTGCTTTCCTCCAGCCTTCCACAGTACAGATTGTGGCACAAATGCTCCAACCTGCCTGTGAAGTTAGAGCAGTCAGAGCAATACACTTATTGTACTGACAAAAAAGTCACCAAATCATTACCTCTAAAGAAAATTCTTTCAACGCAATCCATAACTGGTGTTAAGTTGAAGTTGTCCAACAGTCCTTACAACTACATGAAGAAGAGTGGATCGTATATGTGAATTTTTCTTCTCCTGCTACAAAAGCCGTCAAATAAGCTNAAAAAAAAAAAGAAGGCAAAGAAGGCTACTGAAATGACCTCACCTAAACCTCAGGAGTGGTGATTTAATCTACTCGTCCTGACAGAGTGCCTGTGAAACACTAAATCATTTCATCTCACTGCATCACCCCATCTGCAGAAAAGTGGGTGATGAATCCTCCATGCCTCTGCTGATCTGTGGAGAAGCACAAGAATCATTCAAAATGTGGACTTGATAAGCACCTAAAATCAACAGAAGCAAATCTGGGGTCTGAAACTGTTTAAGTGAGAAAACACATAAGGGATTGTAGCACAGACATAATACGCTGAAACAGCACTTTTAGGTGCTGCTTGCATTTAAGTGGGTTGATGAACAACATATCTGACTTTTCTCACTGCTATCCATCATTGAAATACAAGTTTTAAAATAGCTAATTTTCTTATAAAACTTTGTGTAGTCTGCAAATAATTTGGGCAAGAAGATCCCTTTGCAAGTAAAACAGTCCATTCTAAAGTTACTTTCTCCAAAAACCTTGGAGTGCAAAATGTAGTTGCACTTTCCTGACTACAGGAAAACTAACACAGAAGCAATCATGACGTCTCAAAACACAGCTGCAAACATGCCAGCATAAAATTTCTGAAGTCAGTCTGGCCCTGCTCTTTTTACAGGAGTTGTTTGGATCCTTTCAGATTTGCACATTCCCCTGCAGATTTCTTTGATATTGGTCACTTTTGTAACCTATTGGGTAAGATTATCAGAGCACTGTTTTGTTCAGAGCACAACTTCTTTGTCTCATTAGAATAGCAGAGACGAGGCTCCTAAAAAGTGACTGTACTGTCTTGATATTTTGAAGCATCTCTATTAGTTTATCAGCAATGCAGGAAATGCTGCTGAAATTATACAAAACTGAATGTGGACAAGGTCCATTTCAAAACCAACCCGTTCTATTCATAAATAGTATGAAAATAATCTAGTTATTGCAAAGTTAGAGTTGTCAGCACTCAAATAGCAGAACATGTAACAACATGATTGCTACCAAACTTCCTCAAAAACCTCCAAAAGAAGATAAAAACCTGCTAAATGATGTTCAATACCATGTTTAATAATTTCAAGTTTTTCTGTGTTTTTTTTTATTGTCTTCTTTTCCAAACTTTACATTCAAAAGTAAGGGTCCATCCTCTGAGAATGAGATCCCTTATTTGGAGGCAACAGCTTCCAAATTCTTTTGTCCTTATAAGACTGATACAGAAAACAAATCATCACTGAAATCAAAATGAAGCGAGACAAAGTGACTAGAAAGAGACTTTGCATGAAGAATGTTTCTTAAAAGAGCGCAAATAGATCTTTCTCATTTTTACTGATCTGGAGAAACAATGACAAGTAGCTAAACAATAATATTCCAAAATGGTTCAAAATTCATCTTGACTTATAGAAAAGTGTCATTCAGACAAGAAGGGCAGAAAAGATCCAAAACAGGCCTAGTTCCATGGTAAGTAGAAAGGTCAAGTGAAGAGAAAAATCAGGCCTAGGAAAAGCAAGGAAGTTGGTTCCAGATTATTTTCAGAGCCTAAATTTGGCCAGCCAGGTTTGAAAATGTTGGCATATGCATAATAGAAATTCTTGTCCTGTGTTTGAACATGGGGTATCACAGTGTGTTTCAAACAGTATTTTAATGGTTCCTCAATATATTAATAATTGCAACAAACAAACTCAAAGAAAACAAAGAAATTAAAGCAAAGAATAAGCCAGTTGTAAACAGCTGCAACCTCTTGTTCTCCTTAATCATTTAATTCCATACACCTATATTGAAATTTCACACTATGCCTTAGCAGGGCATTGTCGCAGCAAAACACTAGAATGTTGATATTGTGCTAGGTCAAGAGTTAAGTAAGTTCATTCCACCCCTGCTATTTTGTGTTTTAAAGCAGTCCTTACTCTAGGCAGAGCCGCTCTGTTATTATTACTTCTTGAATGATAAGAGCTGGGATTGACCTTCAAAAGAGATTTAAATGGCCTTATCCGAAAAACAGTCTGTGAACATCTATAAACTAATGTGCTGCCTTTACTCCTCCTTTCTCAGAGAGGAGGTGTAAAGGCAGCACATCAAAGTCAGTAAGGAACTTACAATAATGGATTTCAAAGTCAAAAATCTAATGCAAATCTAAGTATTTGCTTATAGACTCTTTGAAGTCTTGACAGATTAAGTTTAGAGGTATTTTCATAGATGATATCTACATAATCTAATAGAGATGATTTCAAGAACGGAGTAGATGTTTCCAGTAGATGTTTCGATTATGGAACACCATTTTTCAATAACATTAATAAAGAATATATTTTTGTTTAATTTCTTTTAAGTTTATAGCACAATACTGAGTGTTTATAAATGATATTCTGCATCTGTGGAAAGGTTTCTATCTCAAGAGAAGAAACTGACAGATGCACAGGATATAGGAGCCCCATCTCTGCTACGCTTCTATAATATAATTAACTTTGTTAAAGGACATTTAGGTGTTGTTTGATTTACATCCTGTGCCAGCTTAATGCATCAACCACGTTAAGGTTCCACTTGTTTAAATATTTCATTTTAAAAGGTACAGTAAGCTCATAACTTCACCAACATCCACTCTTCCCTGACTAAAATGGATTCTCCAGTTTAATCTATTACACTAGAAGTAAATGAAGACTTCACCCTTTCCCTTGACAGAAGAACTGAGGTTGTCATATTACTTATTACCATCAAAGTTGAAGAAGGTGCTAGTAAAACTGTGACAGTAATTATATGGTATTTTTCCTTTTATAAAAGAAATGAGTAAAATAAGATTGAAACATGAAAATGAAAAAAAAAAAGAAAAAAAAAGCCAGTATTGCTTGTATTGCTTATTGAAGCCATTCTTTACTGTTAGTTTTGATATCAGAATTTTTCTTTTAAGTTAAAAAAAAAAAGAGAGAGAAAAAAAAGAGGAAAGGGTTTGGGGTTTTTTTTTCAGGTTCAGTTTGATTTATGTTTATTTGTTGACATATTATCAAAACAATANTATAGCTGTTGGAATTACTTAAAGTGTGTTTGTAGACCTAATCTGCACCAGGAAAGATTTCCTGCTTCTAGTATGCCAGAAAAACTGGTTCTAGCATGCCAGAAAAAAACTCCTGGAATGTGCATAGTTAAATATCCAGAAAGAAGGGTATATTTTTGTGTTCTTAGAGCTTTTGCTAGCAATATTACAACAAATAAATAAATAACAATCTCAACCAGCTTAACCTTCCAAGAAATCACTGGCATAAACTGAACTCATTTATAGCTTTTAGAGGACTTCTGCCACCTCACAAACAAATGAGGATATCTACTATAAATTATAAATCAGCCCTAAGTAATACTAGGCATTTTAAAACAAACTTTACAGCTTCCACTCTCAAATATTTTTAGAAAGAGCCAATATGCTACTCCACCTTTTTAAACATGGGCAAATTGATGGTCTGAGGCTGTGTGTGATGCCTGAAATAATGTAGAGACTCCATAGAAAAGAACAATGTAGCCTGGAGATCTCACCTTCTCTCTTGGTAGAGTTTTCTTCAATCTAGAGGCACGTAAAACTACACAAGATAGAGGCTTCTGTAAATTCATCTGCTCAGTCTGTTGAAGGTAAGCTATCAGACAACAGAGTGATGCTCCCTTTCTTTGAGCCTTACATGGATTTTTTTTTCTTTATATACTCAGGAAACACGAGGCAGGGAAATAGGACTGTAGTCTTCTGCATGTCTCACAATTATATTATAATGTTGCTTAAAACCTTTAAGTTACTTTCAGACTTAAAGATTTGTAAGTGTAAAGTGCCAAATATTATCAGAAGTGGGCTTGAAGAAAAACATCTGTTATAAACTGCATATATCCAGGGGTCTCGACTGATTTTCAGAACAAAATATACAGAGCAAGATTTTAAAACTGAAGTAATGTTAAAATCTAATGCATTTTTCTCACAGTCTTAGGGATTAAACTACCTAAACAAGCAGACAAGCTACTTTTCCTTCCTAACTTGCAAAATTATCTTGATTGAACTCTAGTCACAAGAAGAGAATATGCTTTGTTCATTACACTGCCTGCTCCTTTGAGTCCAAACCAGAATATATATGATATACTTTGCCCCTTACTTCTTCAGCAGGATTTTACAAGACAGCAGCAGACTGAAACAAAAATCTAGGATTTTTACCTTTCACAGCCTGGATGACTGGAATAAACTATTTCATATCTCCCTTCTCTAGTTTTCTGTCTTTAGAATGGAAATGATGACACCAGGTTCTGCAGCTCTGCAATCCACAGATGTTTGTCCATTTAAGCTGGCATCATATTATTTTCTTACTTGGTACTCTGGTTCTGTTTTCCATTGGCACTGATCTCCAGATATTTGATGACTTCTGGGTCAGGTTGCGTGCACAGCAGTCTGCACAGAGTGCACTAGTGAGGCAGTGCCTTCTTTCAGTTAGCTCACAGATATGCAAAAGTTCACAGCAACCTCCGTGTCTTCCTGGGGATCAAGTGAAACTTCAAGGTTAGACCGGTACCAGAGTCACATTCACCCTTACTGTGGGGATGAGGGATTTAAAACACCACATCATGTTTGGTATTGTTGCCCTAGAGTGCTTGTTTTTCTTTAATGAATTCATCCTTTTGAGCTATTTTTGGGGGGGAAAGAACCTTTCTTCTTCATGCTTGTGTTTGTTTTACTTTTGAGGTGTGATCAAAGTGAGTCCTGGCCGTGTAATCATTTAATGCATTTTGGCTGCAGTTTCAGCCTTCTTTGAAATTTATCCCTTTTCTCTTGCCTGTGACAGCCAAACTTTACCTCCAGGTAGTAAAGGAGGCTTACAAACTCTTTTATATCTCACATCTGCTTTCAGCCCATTAATCAGCCAGATTGTAGACAGTTTCTTCCCTCTCCTAAAGAGTGTGACTTTGTCTAGACTAGGAATTAAAGAGTGAATTTTAACATGGTCCAGTTAACATGTTTAAATGTGGACCAGGCTCTGTATCCTTTAACTCATGTTCAGCCAAGCAAGTAAAACACTTATGAAGAAATTATGCTTCAACATGACAAGTTTAACACATGCCAAAATACGAACTCCCTCATTTAAATTACAGGTAAAATCTTGGCCCTTACAAAGCCAACATAAGTTTGCTCTTGATTTCAAATTACCCAGAATTTCCCAAGTAACTTTAAGAATACATTAAGCAGAATGACTTGAGTGAGAGCAACTACTTACTGCAGCTCTGATGTAAAAGCTAGGAATTGCTCTGTGATTCTGTATCCTTAGGGACCCAACTCTTTTTGCCACTTTGGCTCACCTGCACAGGGATACTGAACCAGAGCTTCTATCTGTGGAAGTTCAGAAGTAAAACACTAACCAGCCTGTCAAGTATCTTACAAATAGTAGCCCATTTACCTTTTAAGATTCATTGCAGAAGTCTGACAGTTTACTGTCTTTACACTCCTGGTTGCTTATTTCCACCTTTCTCCAATGATTTCCATTCAGCTGGGACAGAAGTCTCCCTCTTCATCATGAGGAGCCACCAGCAGCTTCTATCCAATCTCCAGTATCCATTTTCATGTCCCATCATGGCACTCACTCAACTGTCAGAAGTACTAAGCCAGTGCCTTTTACTGCTATGTTTTCACTTGGGGTGCTGAAACCTGTAGCAGAGCAAAGCTGTTTTGAGGAGGAGGTTCTCTGTGGTTTTTAAATCAATTAGTTTGTGGGCACACAAAACAAAGTTATCACTCTTCATTTATTCACCAGGCTCTGAAGAGACCTGATAGAAAACTTAGCAGTAAATGGAGGACCAAGCAAAGACAAAGAAAATCATGATGGAGGAGAGAAACAGGGTTTTGTATATAGTGACCTTTTCACCAGAAGCACACAAAGCCATGGAATCAGATTAACATGTAGACAGGGACAGTGTGTTAGTATGGGGAAGTACTCCTCTTCCTGGAGCCTGAACTTTGAAAAGTGTGTTAGAGATGATGGAGAACTGCCTCCTGACAGCCTTTACCTCATAATAGAGAAAAGGCCAGCATTGCATCTGTTCTCTGATTTTGGAAGAAAGCTTTTGGGTTTAAAGTATCCATTTGATTAATAAGATTTGTATAAATGATTAATAAGCCATCAAAGTCTTTAATATCATTTTAACTTGGGTTTTGTTTACTCTCTATTTGCCATCTAAAAAATGTTTATGCAACATTATGAGGCAATGCATATTTATCAAAGACTGAGGTTAATGGAGGATGATCGGGAAAGCAGAGAGAAAACATGATTTGCCTATTAAGTTGAATTAGGAGAATTTGGAGGCAAAATGCATGGTAACTGTTACTCAATGTCTGCCAAAACTTAAATTATCATCTTATATCAATGCAGTGCCTCCACTCCCAAATTACATTGCAAGCTATGAGAGAATCATTTTATATTACCTTCAAAACTCCTCTCTCTTCAGTGGTACAGTAACTATGCAGCAGCCACATTCAATATTTTTGGCTATTAAATGAATACAAAGACAGAGTGAAACAGACTGAAAAAAATGTAGGGCAGAATACTGCTAGCCAGATCAAATATTGTGTACTAGTATTTCTTTTAAAAATTATGCTATTGTAATGCCCCACAAGCGGACAAGCTGTGAACAGAGGGGGCATACTGAGAGTCAGTACAGGAATGCCTCATTGCAGGCTCACAACGCAGTCCTCTGTCTTGCACTTCACATTTTACACCTTTTCTCACAGGTGCTGTGGCATAGCTGGGTACAGATACACCAGTAGCAACCAGAAATACGTTATAAGGATAGTATTCCTTGTCAAGTGGGGCTGTACTCTCTTTTTGGTTGTTGTTTTTTGTGGGGGTTTTTTGTTGTTGTTTGTTTTTTTTTATTTTGCACATATAGTGAATTTCACGGAATGTAATATCTGCTCTCCAGATAACAGGTCTGCACTGAAGAAAGTAATAATAAAACTATGTTAATGTGACCTTGAAGTTACAAAACTTTACTCTGAGGCATATCAGACTCCCAAGCAATGTTTATCATTTTATAAATTCACCTTGATGATTATCCCTTGATGAAGTTAATGAAATTATAGTCTTTCCATATAAGACTGATCCATGATGCCAACACATATAACATACCTTTTTGATTACCTCTCACTGTTAGTAAGATGTATCTCAGAAGGAACTTTTCTACTGTTTACATATACCTGCCAAATCATCATGGTCTAACAGCCCCAGAAATGAAGAGATCAATCTCTGAGATTGTGCTAAAACTCCATGGTGACTCAACCTTGAACTATGGCATAAGCCTGCCCTTTTCTACTCTCTTCTCACCCATCCAGAACACAGGTATCAAATTAACAAGGAATGGGACATTTCATTAATTTTAATCACTTCTGTGGCTTAACAAATTTTGTGTATGTTGCTGGACTGCAAAGATCAAGTTTTAACACATTCTGCAGTTTCAGTCTATATGAAAGCATAATTTTTCTATTTATTCCCATGGAAGTAAGACTGCAAGTAGTATAAGCACCCAGTAGATTTTGAGGGAGTGTTTCTTTATACTTACCTCAGTACAGGACAAATGGTATATGTTTTAAAAGTTTTGCTTTTAAAGCATATAGTCTTTGGACATCTTTCGCCATCATGACTGGTGGTCAAGATGGGAACTTTCACCTACTATGCTCCCATAGGAAAGGCGTAATCCAATCTGAGATTAAAGGAATCTAGGTACTGTTCATGAAAAGAAAGTCTGACAAGCAGAACACACAGTTTACCTTTCCATTAATACAAGTAGGAAGTAACTAGTTTGTGTGTTATGTTCTGAAACTTACAGGGCAATTGCAATAAAGACAATGGACTTCAGTGTAATCCAAAGACCGTATGAGAGCGATCACCTCAGCTACAGTCCTTTATTTACAGAATAGAAAAGAAGACTGCGGAGAGAGAAGTTGGAAGGAACCCATCAGGATCATCAAGTCCAACTCCTGGCCCTACACAGGACCATCCCGAAGAGGCACCCATGTACCTGAGAGTATTGGCTAAACGCTTCTTGAACTCCAGCAGGCTTGGTGCTGTGACCACTTCCCTGGAGAGCCTGTTCCAGTGCCCAGCCACCCTGTGGGTGAAGAACTTTTTTCTCATATCCAATCTAAACCTTCCCTGACCCAACTTCAGGCCATTCCCTTGGGTCCTGTCACTGGTCACCACAGAGAAGAGATCAGCACCTGCCCCTCCTCTTCCCTTCACAAGGAAGTTGTAACTGCAATGAGGTCTCCTCTCAGTCTCCTCTTCTCCAAGCTGAACAGACCAAGCGCACTCATCTGCTCCTCATACAGCTTCCCCTCAAGGCCCTTCACCATCTTCATTGCCCTCCTTTGGACACTCTCTAAGAGCTTATTATCCTTCTTATATTGTGGTGCCCAAAACTGCACATAATATTCAAGGTGATGCTACCCCGGTGCAGAGCAAAGTGGGACGCCTCGTTTGACCAGTTGACTGTGGCTTGATGCCACTCAGATCTTGCCTCACTGAACCTTTTTGTGAAACAAGTTTGAGGAAAACAAAAGAGAATAATACAACATATTCACACTGAATCAAAGTTTTTCTCTTGTAGGACAAAAATTAATGTATCATCAATTCATTTTTTCTTATGCAAAAATACGGCATATTTGGCTAAAATCATATCATTTTATTCTCTGCTCATTGCCATTGAGAGTGTGCTCAGAAATCTTTATTCCAGCAATATAACAGCCAAAAGCTCAAACACTTTAAGAAACCACACAACTGGAACACACTAACAACAAAAATACACCTTTTTTACTGGGTTTGACTTACCTTAAGTTTTAAATCAAACTAAAGCAATCAAATTTTTAAAGTCTGATCAGCTGAGAAATAAGGATATTAAATATGATTAAATGTGATTGCATTTTAGTGTACGGACTGTTCTTCCATTACTGCTTTGATTAAAAAAAGCAATCTGAGCTGTGAGGTAGAAAAGTAAAATGCAGGAGGAAAAAAAAAAAAAGAAAAGGCCTTGAAGTTTCTTTTCTTTTTCAATATGTATTTCTTGTAATAGAAAATAGTACAATTTTAAGTATGTGCTTTTGCAAAACCAAAAGCACATTGGCACAGTTTCTGTAACATAATATTCCTTCATGATTTTTAATTATAGGAAATGTGAAAATGAAAAAAAGGGAAGACTAAAAAGTTGTTCTTATGGGACATCTGAGGACAAGAGTAGGCGACATATTTTCAAGTGAAAAGTGGACTGAAAACCTTAGTTCTTAAGCTGGAATTTAATTGGTGCAATATTGGAGTTTAAAGAGTAATAAAGATTTTGTCCTCAGGTTATGAGAAGAAAATTACCCATAACAATTTTTTGGATTATAATATCTTATCTGCTTTACCAATCTATCTTTTCCTGGTATTATCATCATTATTACTCTGATAATTTTCTGTGTTTCATACCTTCACCTCCAAGCATTTTGGGAAGCTGCTGAGAACCCCAGTGAACTTTTCAGATCCGAGGTGGAGATCAGCCATTGATCAAAATTAACTTGAACTTCAGAGTCTTCAGAGCTGTTTTCAGAAAGGCAAAATGTGTCGCTCCTTAGAGGTGAGATAAATGGTGAAACCAGCAGAGATAACTCACTCACACCTCTTAAATCAAAAGTTAGTTGCTGACCAAGAGCTAGCAGTGACCAGCTCAAGCCATCAGGATGCCAATATATGTTTTGACCTTATTTCTCCACCTCAGAACAGATCACACACAAATTAATGTGTGCTTACTCGGTACGAGTAAGATAATCTGGAATATTAATTGTATCTAAAGCACAATAGCACAAATAATTTTAAGAACATGACAACATGGTATATGAAACGTTCCTTTTTTTTTTTTTTACAGTAGAAGTTGCAATTAGCTTTCAGGTTTCTAGTTTGCCACCAAATATTATCTGCACAAGAATATTTTATGATGTTATTGCTCCAAACCATTGAATTTAAGAAAAATTTCTGAAAAGGATTTTGGTTTTATGATAAAATGGCACATTAGGATGAGTCCAAAGTAGAGCAATTTCTCTTTCTAAACCTGTCTCAGTGGGTTAAAGCTCTGGGACCACAAAACTGAAACATTAACCTCTGCATCTCTCATTCCTTGCTCTTCTCTAATTTTAAAAATATTAATTGCAAACACTGAACACAGTCATGTCACAATACAATGTAACTCCAGGTCATGGACCTCCAGTGGATGTACACGCCTGAATACTCACTGTTTGTGTATTGATCCTTCCCAACTGGCATAGAGTGCCTGCCTGTACCAGGGATCCAAGCCTTAGAAGGGGAGACATACAAAGGAAATATATTGGTGTGGTCCAAGGATGAATTTTCAGGGTTGGTGCCAGTACCTCAGAAGTGTTTGTGTAGTTAAGAATTGGGTTTACATAACTGAAAAGCTTTAGGACCAAACTTCCAAGCTAAACATTTGTGGAACAGGTAAACCACTCACAAAACAGGTGGAGTCTCTCCAATACAGGGAAGCTGAAGATAATTCCTCTCTACTCATTCATACACATGTGTACATACTTTCAGTTCCTGCCTTATATTGAAAAGCTATCTAGGCAAAAAGAAACACACAAACCCATATTATACAGGCTGGCACACTGAGGCCTCTGCCTGGTAAGCTCTGGTGATTTATGGCAAGTACCAAAGACATTATCTTTCCCACCTGTCTACCTACAGACACTTTTGCCATTCGAAGTGTCCTTCAGCTATTGCCTCTATTTTATGGAGACTCACACAGACTGGGAACTATGGTACTTCTGGAGTAGGTACACTGCCCTTTCAGCTTTCTCTGCTATGGCATTGGGAACTTCAGTCCCTTGACCAAGTACCAGCAGAACTCATGAGTCAGAGCATCAAGACACAGAAAGAAGTTGCTGAAGAACTCGCTGAGTTCATCAGTGCTGAAGTGCAGCAAGACAATCACTGGCAGAACTGAAAACAAAAGTTAAGCTTTCTAATTTGAAGTCCAGAATCCTATTAAAAATGAAGATTTTTCATTAAAAGAGTAAGAATGATGCATGATGACACCTTCAGAGATTCAGCTATGAAGGTAGCAAGAAGTTTACACAGGTTTCACTCTCAGAATTAAGCCTAAAACTTTCCAAAATGAAGGGGAGGGGGGAACCAATGATTGTCCATTAAAAAAACAAACCAAACCAACAAAATAAAACCACCAAAAAAAAAAGGGGGGGGGGGGGGGGGG
>VWZD01000004.1:232539-367800 GCA_013396695.1 Sakesphorus luctuosus | reverse complement strand
AAAAAAAGGCACTCCAGGACACTGAAACAGATGGAGCATGCCAGCATTTGCTTCAGCAAAAAAAAGTTTATAATGGAGGTGCTGAAACAAGTTTAATTATAGCAGCATAAATGGCATCCCTATAATAAAACAAACCAACAAGTCAAATGAACGTCCTTGCCCTTTATTAAAGAGCTGTGTGCATTTGTTCTCTGATACAATCTTACGGAAGCTTACCTCCCTATTACTGATTCTTCTTATACTATCCTGGGTTTTGTAAAAAATGCAAGCTCAGAAGCACAATGCTCTTCTAAAACTGAAGAGCATTTATTTTTGATATTTAAGCCTTGGTTTGCCAGGGCACCCTCACAAGATAAACAGGCTTGTTTTCATAAGGGCCTTGGTACAGAAGAAATTATATTCATTCTAAATTTCTGTGCCATCATTTTAACATTTCACATGAAGCAGAAAGTGCTTCCTCACATATCAGTATGAACATGTGAAAGACATCCTGGCTTAATGCTACTTTAAGAGATCAGAACTCATCTTTCAGCATGTGTACCACTTAGTACTATAACAGAATAAAATCATATTATTATTCTGTGCCCAGGGAAATAAAAATGGCATCTCTTTTTCAGCATGCAGAGTAAATTCTGAGTGAATCCTAAGATTTAGCAAGAGTATGATGCAAAATCTGCTGAAATCAATGGGATCCAGAGGACTTCAGAGGACTTCGAACATGCCGTGTGGTAGGAAGACATTTCTGAATCATTCACTATTAGCTTGAGTTTATTATCAAACACTAAAAGTCTTCATCTATGAATCTCACAAATTTTATAAACCTCTACTTGCTTCTGATGTCCTTTACTTTGTTCCAAATCTCTCCATAATTCACTCAATAAATTGGATAGATGTGATCCAGGTCAGAAAAGTATGCATGCTAGTAACTCAAAGTCTTCTTTTACTGTATTATCTGTTTTACCACTTCCTTAATATAACAAAAATCTTTCTATTTCAAGTGAATCACTTGGGAAATCTTTTCCAGATAATATGCCAAAATCTCAAGCACCAGCTCCATCAAGAAACATGGTCACTAAAAATTCACTTGTGGAGTAACTGGAAAGTGCCATTTAGGATCAGAGTTCCTTGGGTTCTCTAAGAGCACCAAGCCCTACCTTCAGATGCCTACAGCCTCAGAAAATGGTAACTCACAACTAAGGAAAGCAAGGGAGAGGTTTTGGGGCTAAAATGAGAGTCAGGAGTTGGTCAGTGGCAAAGAGAAGACAAGTTCCTCCACAGCAGCCCAAGCAGTTCCTAGGACAGTCCTGGCTCCATGCAGTGACAACATCCCTATGCCAATAACTTTTCTGAAGGGACAGATGTGGTCCCCGTCTCATTACTGGTAACATCCTGCCTAAAGCTTTGTGCCCCTTTTTGCACCTTGAACATCCCTCCATGGGACAAAAATAATATGACCTTTAGCAGAACTTTCTTCCTGATTAAGGCTGTAACACAAATGGACCAAAGCCAGGAAGTTTAAAATTAAGCTGACACTTTGTCCTTGAATTCTAACTGTCAAAGAGAAGAAGAAAAAAGAAAATCAGTTCACAGAACAAGTTCTCCAGCCTTAAGATTTAATGAAGTTTTAGTGTCCTGCTTTTTTATGGGTTATATCCCCAGTCTATCATTATTCAGTGGGTTGATTTTCTTTATTTTTTTCCTTGCATTTAAATTCTTTGCTTTTTGAGGTAAAGAGAGGAAGAAGGCTTTAATGGAAAGTTCTTCAATGCATATTAATTATCTAAGAGACCAGAATGACTACTTTGGTTAAATACATATTTATAAATCTTTTTAAATGTACATTATTTACTGGTAGACTAGAACTGTTCTAAAGGCAGCCATTTCTGTCTGAGATGGCAAATATATCTTTGCAATTTTTAATTAAGTGACATTATTTGAGTGATAGGGAAGACCAACTCTCCTGATAAGAGTCCATAGACTGTGACTTCCCTGTTCAGAGAATTCACCCACAGACATCAGGAATCCATCACTTCAGGCAAAATTTACACATCTCAAGGGCCACCAAAAAAAGAAAAAGAAATCTCTTCTTTGTAAAGATTTAGGGGAGAATCTGCCACAAAAGATCTGTCCCTTCAGGTTTATGACTTTGACTCAGGACTGCAAGGCCTACCAATTTCAGTTCTTAGACCAGTTTGCAATTTATAATGTATATTCTTTATACTCCTCAGATTCTGCTTGGGTAGGGCCTGACCAGGACAAAAAAAAAAAATAAATCTAACTCCAGCCAGTTATGATGTGAGTGGAGAATGCTACAACCCACAACTCAAATTGATCATTTGGTCTATGTCACTTGTTCTAAAACCCCAGCTTCCTGGGGTTCAAACTTTGCTTTCAAAGCTTGTAGATTTGCTGGTGACATTTGTAAGTATAGTCATTGCTTCTCACTCATTGTTTTATTTAATTCACATGCCTTCCATGAGAACATATAAAACCATAGGGCAAAACCATGGCATGGAGTGTTAAAAAAAAAATAATAATCCTTCTAATCTAGAGAAACAAGTTTTGAATTTTCTTTGTAAAGTTTGCTAGTGAGTCAAATTCTACATAAACCTCTTCTGGGTTTATCTCCAGATTCAAACTGCAAACTACTAGGGCTTTTGCATAACTTCAGATTTTGTTGTGAAGAGCTTACACAGCTCTAATCTGCACATAAAACTCAGGCTGACGTCAATGGCTGGTTTGTGCAGGGATCAAGGGCAAAATTACGCAGTCAAGATCCCCTCTGCAGATAACCCAAAAGCAGAATTTTGACTTTAGAGCTCACCAGAGAAAGTTAGATGCCAGGTGAGATACTGAGGGGCCAAAAATATTCACATTCAAACCTCAAAAAAATGTTTGAAATGTAGAATAAACCAGAATTCTTACAAGGAGTTTTTATCCATTTTATTTATTTTTACTATCATGGATTTTTTTATTTATTATGAAAACCCATTCAAGAGATTATGTAAGTGAATTTGAAACAGACTCAACCTGCTTTCCATCTTCATTCTAGTGATTTCAGCCTGCAGTTTTGGGAACAAGTGGGATAGCTTTGTCCATGACTGCCATGAAGTAAGAGCTGCATATTTAAAACCACAGCCTCTGTAAGGCGTTTTCAAGCAGAACTTTAGTTTACAGTGTCCACTTCCAGAAAGGATGGTTCTCAGGTTTAAGGCCAAAACCCTGGAGAGAAGATGAGATTATTTTAGACTAATATTCTTTGTTCAGTCTCATTTTATTTTGCTAGAAAACACAAGTAACGCTTGCATGCACTTCTTAAGCTGTGCTGTAGAAAACACTCTGCTCTGCCTGACAGAACATGCAGCCCTTTTCCCAGAGATCTTGCAAGGCATGGTAAAGAAATACTGTCTTCTCTACCCTTAGAAAATAGGGACCAACTGATGAACTAATATTAAACTGTCAGCCCCAGCCAAAATCCAAGATTCAATTGCACCTTTACTTTGGTGAAGGCAGGAATGAGGATTCAGGCATAGCGATTGCTCACAGATAGTCTGTGCAATAAACTGCAAGTTACAAAGGAGAAGGGATCAAGGTGGGCATGGACTTTGGAAAAACTGTTATCTGAA
Organism: Sakesphorus luctuosus; assembly: GCA_013396695.1. Lineage (NCBI taxonomy): Eukaryota > Metazoa > Chordata > Aves > Passeriformes > Thamnophilidae > Sakesphorus > Sakesphorus luctuosus. The sequence continues at coordinate 364,174 of VWZD01000004.1, read as the reverse complement.
AATGAACTTCACTCCAGGTTCTCTCTCAAACTAATTGAGCTCTGATGATGTTGCACAAAGCAGAAGTGCTTCAGGGTTTTATTCACAAAACTATTTGGGAAACAACTTTGCTAACATTTTTATTTTAGGGAAAATATAGTTTGGAATAAGAGAACAGTCCAAAGAGACCATAAAATAATCCATGTCCTATGCTTTCAAAGAAAGAACAAAAAACCTTCTGTGAACTTACTTTAATTATTAATTAGGCCGTTTTGTGAAGGAATTTCTTTACAACCTGGTCACTGTGGTGTTACTTAGACTATACAGCATGATGGCTTGAGTCCAACCCATTGCAACCTTTCTATTGTTATTAGAAATATTCATTCTGAGTTAAGTTTACATTTGTGAAAAGCCAAAAGGCTTTTTAGTGAGAGGGAAAGAACTCCTCTGCTCCAAAAAACAAACAAATAAAATAAAAGAAAATAAAATAAATTTTAAAAAAACCTTATGTGAAATTTAATATTATTAAAAAACTTTAGTTTCTATATAATATTTTGCACTGTAATGGTTTCTTGATGAAAATAATTACATGTGACGATGTGAACCAAAGGTTTGATATAGATTATAAAATCTTATATGCAAAATAGGGTCTGATCAATCTTACTGGCATCTTCAGTGTGAGATGCATCAAAACACTTGGTTTGTTTTATTAGAAGCTATTGTATAGGATATGGAAGGCTATTTAAAGCTGACCACAATTTCCAAGAATGCAAACCTGTACTTAAAATCAGCATTGTGAACCAGAAAATGTATCATCATGTCTATACGCAAGAAGCAGAGTTAAGATGGCTTAACAAGGTTGAATTATGATTTTTTAATTATTCTCAGGGATTAAATAGTTAACATTCCCCTAATGATTTTTTTCATAGTTTGAAACTTCTTATCATCTTTTCATTGTAACTTTTACGTTAAAAGAGATTTCAGTGGATCAAAATATTGTCACAGGATAATGTGACATAATGTAAGTGATAATGTGATGTAATTCCATTGATAGATAAATTCTTACTGAATAGAATCATAGAATGGTTTCGGTTGGAAGTGACTTTAAAGATCATCTAGGTGCAACACCCTGGTGTGGACACAACCCACTACATCAGGTTATTCAAGGCCCCATCCAGTGTGGGCTTGAACACCTCCAGGGATGAGGATTTCACAGCCCCTCTGGGCAACCTGTTCCAGTGCCTCACTACCCTTATAGTAAAGAATTTCTTCCTAATATCTAATCTAAACCTAACCACCTTTAGATTAAGGCCATTTTCCCTTGTCCTATTATCACCACATGCCCTTGTAAAAGGTCCCTCTCCAGCTCTCTTGGAGCCCACTCTAGGTACTGGAAGGTGCTATAAGGCCTCCTTAGAGCTTTCTCTTCTCCAGGCTGAACAGCTCCAGCTCTCTCAGTCTATTTTCATAGATGTGTTTCAGGCTTCTGATCAACTTAGTACCTCTCCTCTGGACTCATTCCAACAGGTCCCACATTTTGCATGTGTTGAGGGCCCCAGACATGGACACAGTACTCTGGGTGAGGTAAGCTGGACACAGATAACAAAATGAAGCCAGTTGGTTAAATTCATCAGAGGGGTATTACTTTCTATAAATCCTACATCATACCAAGCAGTCTTGACCTGATCACTTTGCTTTCTTACTTTGCAGAGAATAAGCCCAGGACTCAGCACAGTAAACTACTTTCCCTAACCACTTTGTCAGGTCAGAAAATCATTTCACAGCAAAGTTAGTCTGCCTTTTCTCCACTTCCTCAACACATACATATGCACAGAACATGTCTCTCCTTGAGTGCATGTTTTAGAAGCTTAGCAAAAAGCCCTACACAAACTGTCCAAAGCATGCAATTTCTAAAAGGTCACAATTCAGTCAACTGAAAACTGACTTTTTCACCTCAGAAGTGCACCTCCCCAGTTACAGTTGTTTCTGTAGCTTTCCACGACCACCCTTGCTTAGAAGGCTATTCATAAACAAAATAGTCACAAGGATTTTGTGTGAATAAACAGAAAGCTATTTCTCCCCTCACTTTCCTCAAAGAAACTCAAATTTCACCTCTGCCTCTCCCCAGTACTTTTCTTTTAAACCATCTCAGTACAGGAAAAATTTGGCGCAAGTGGTGCCATTTTCATAAATCTATATATGACTAAAAAGAAGCAGGGACTCAGCACAAAAGATCAGCATTGGTATTTTGTTAGCTGTGATTTGACCTGGCTTGACAGATTTATATTTTAATGTGGATTTCCTCCCACCAGGGAGATGGTTATGCCCCATAAATCCAATATTCACAGAACTCCAGTATTAGGTAGTACTGTGGGATGAAAAATACTAGTGACAAACAGTCTGCCTAGGGTATCAGAAAGAAAAACTGAAATCTTTGGTATTGGAAGGAATCCAGCAATCCTCTACACGCAAGGAAACAACTGCCTCTCCCAGCCACAAACTCTCAGCCACATCTGAGGCTAAAAAGCACGTTTAAAATTGACAGGGTTGAGAAATCTGGAAGCCACAGGTAGGGGTTGTTATCCACGCTTCTGTGGTTAGCAGGCTATTACACCTCTGCAATAGCTTAAGACTGCCAGAATTGAATGCACTTGGGTTCTCCACTTCCTTGAAGATTCGAGTTTCAGTCTCTTTCTCAAGAGAGGGTATAAAAAGATTACTAGCAACACCATCTCATACCTTCTCCTATCCAACCTTGTAAATCTGAGACTGCCCTTGGTTAAAAAGCACTGATGTTAAAATACCAACACTGCTTCCCTCCTTGTGTCTTTCCCACTCCTCGTTTTTCTTTGCAGATTTCAAGGTGATGACTAAAGAGAGAACAGTCTTAGCATTTGTTAATACCCACTTGACCCACAAAAGAAATTCACCAGCATTAGCAGCTTCTAATTTAAAAACCATTAGACCGTTCCGCTTGGCGGACCAGATCTAAATATTCTTAAAGGGGTGGTTTAATTTAATCATTACCTTAACAAGCCCCCTTTTAAAATGATGATCCGCCAAATTCAGGGGATTTGTTTTGGAATCTGATCCAATAACTGGCTTTATACAAAGAGAAGCATAGCCGCATCTGATTTGGTTCAGAACGGGGTGATAATCATGAAAATTACTTTGCATATTTAATCACTGTGAAAACATGAGTACAAACTACTTTCTAGAGATTACCTTAAAAAAAAAAAGCTTCAGGCTTTGCAGCAAGCATGCCAAGTACTTTGAGTTACAGAGAATTATTTGGATTTTATAGAAAGCTCAGTGTTTCAAAGACTTCAAGCCAGTCAGCCACTGGCAAAGAAAAATTACTAAATAGTGAAAGCAAAAGTTTTGTATGGGAAAAAAATTATGTTAACATCAAATGTAGGGGTTTATGTTTGTGAGGTTTAAGTCTGTGTCACTTAACAACTTAGATTTGAAGCAAATACCTTATTCAAAATCATTCTGATCTTGTCAAGAGGGCAGAGATACATTATCTCCTGGTTTGACTTGGCATGTTGCCTCACTACCAAAGGTGAGTCAGAAGCTGGCAAGTCAGGGCAGTGATCAGGACTTTCATAAAGTTTGAAATAGGAGAGTTTGCATTAGGACTGCTCTCTGGTACCTGTACACAGGGCTTATGGTGGGGAAAAAAAAAGTCCAACAAGGCACAGAAGTGTTATCATCTTGTAGCTTCAGATTTTTTTCTAGATATCATATCTGAGGTTCAGCTACACCTAGAGCATTTAGACAAATTAATTTTTCTCATCCAGATCACACAGATAAATAAAAGTACATGCACTAATAGTTACCGAAAAAGACACATGCATATACATTACTTGCAAATATTTCCCCAAGCTGAAGCAACTGGCTGCTGGATGAGTATTCCATGGTATGTAAAACTAAATTTGCTGCTGAGATAAACAGGTACAGCTCCACTAAATCTATCCAACTCGCCTCTGCTTAGCACTTGAAGCAAATTAGTCCCTACCTTGACTGTCAGTTGCTTTTAAATCCTTGCACTGTAATACAGCAATATTTGTAAATAACCCAGCATCTGAGAGCTACAGTGTAGGCAGAATATCTGAGGGATAATAGTCACAGGCATCTTAGATTATGAAGCCTGCTCTAGCAAATACTTGTAGGAATCATCTCAGAGGTGTTTGCCTATCTGTAACTACCATGCATGTACAAAACTCATGAAAGAGAGTGCCTAAAGTTTGCTGCATAAACTGGTGTAATATGTACATATGAATTGTATATGTATCATACAGACTGATCTGCTATGGACACACATTTTTATGTGTTATCCACACAAATATACAAATGTAAATATATATGTGTGTGTGTGTGTGTGTGTGTGTGTGTGTGTGTATATATATATGTGTATATATATGTGTGTATATATGTGTATATATATATATATATAACACACACCTCTTTATTTTTTTGCATAATTTTCCTATGTAGTACATATTCCTCTAAGCATTGTATGTTCCACAGCTTCAGCAGACTAGAGGTTAATGAACAGGCTTTTTCTCACATATGCACAGAACAGATAATTTTCTTTACTGTTCACGATAAGTTGAAGGAGCATTTGAGTGACAGACCAATTTGTCAATCAACTACAAAGTGTTGAGGAAGCTTCCTCTGCATAATTTTACACACAGAGATCAAATGTGACCTCTGATTGTACAGTGGGTATGGACACTGAAGGTTATGACGTCCAAAAGAGTCATGCAAATCAGTTACCTTTTCTGAGTGCCTTGTATTTCTAAGGTTATCTGTCTACTAAAATAATCACAGGATTTTAAGAGAAAGATGAAAAATCCTTTTTTATTATTTTAGGTGAATGCATGTGTGCGTGAAGAGGGTGTATGCATGAATTTATTGTGCAGTTTGAATGTATGTGTTTTCACTTTGTAGCCCAAATTATTTTTTAAGGTCTCAACACAGAGCCCCTGGTTCTGACATCTCATGCAGTTTTTCTTGAAAGCTATATTTTAATAGCAGCTCCGTTATTTAATGTTAGCCACTTCAGATGATTTCTTTGCTAAAACCTGAATTATGAAAATCACTTGTCAATTACCCTGGGTAGCTGTGTAAAAGAATTATTGCACATTCACAGTGAAAAGAAAACTTTATTTTCACCACTTTCCAGTAAAAGCTAATTCAGAATAACTCCATTTAACAGTTATTTTATGCTGAAATACTGAATACCTCAGGGAGTCTTTTAGGGATTTTAAAGTCTCTTTATTTATAAATGATTCATGCTGCATTTTCAGAAAAACCTACAATTAGTGTGGGAAGCACAGAGACTCCTTTGGGAAAGGTAAAAAAAAAAAACTACCAATATATACATGCATTATATACAAGCCTTTTTATCTATTGTTGTTTTGCAGTGGACTATAAAAAGAAAAGAACTGGAAAAAATGACTAGGAGATATTTAATCTAACCTTTTAAATACATGCCTCAGTTGACAGTATTTTGTGAAGTAGTTACCTTTATGATTTGTACAGCCCACAAAATTCTTTTAATGCAGGTTTCATTTTGGCTTGCACTCTCCAACCCCAGTTATAAACGAGCAAGTAAGCTAAGAGGAGAAGCTTTCTGTGGTAATACAGGACAAATCTTTCCTTCCACCAGCCCCTTGTGAGACTGATGGTCACTAATGTTTCCATATTGTTTGCTGCCAGGAGTGGTGCTAAAACTTCAAGGTCTTTTAAATGTTCACACCAGCGGGTATCAAAGATCACACAGCCTCATTTGGCTTTACAGTGAATCTTCTGCTCACTCATGCCAGATGACAGGTATATATTGCAATTGTTACCAGCACTGCAGGAGCTTATGCAACCCTTCTTGTCACACGGGTGGGAGGAATGAGCAGGCAAAGGCAGCGAGTGGCTCAAGACTCCCACAGCTTCACCCTTGATGTGGTTGCCCTTGTTGGCACCCTGCAGTGGCTTGCAGCCCCGCTCTATGTGATGGTGGAGAGACACAAAATGGCATCATGTTAAGGGGCATGCTCTTGCATCCTTAATATAATTGCACTCAGGAACACATCAGGAAGAGACAGAATAGCATTAGGATTGAAGAAGGGATGCTTTACCATTAATATAGCCTCATACCTCCTCTCAAACAAAACCCCAAAAAATACCCTTAAATCTCCATTCAATCAGACCTTCTCTGTGTTGACAAAATGTTCATAATTTCCAGTCAGTGTAAACTCTTTGAGATAGTTGCACTCCCACGAACTGCATGGAGTGAACAAGCAAAACTAAACAGATTCCATTGGCTTCAAATAGACAAGATCTACTTAAATATATTTCCCCCACCTCCATTCTGACTTTGCTCTGGTGCTGTTACAAATAACTGAATATCAAATGTAAAAAAAATTTTCAAGGGTTAGAAAAGTCACCTGCAGTTGTGTCATAATTACAGCAGCATTTATGGTGTGGAACTTTCAGGGAACCGAAAACTCAGTCATGTAGACCCATCCACTGATGGTACTGGTAGAGTACCAGAGAACCTTTCATGAGACATACAGAAGAGATGGCAAGAACACCATCAGATAGTCTTTCTATTGGCGAGATGTACCAATGACATGGGGGAGAGGTGGTGGCTTGCTATTATTTAACTAAAAATGGGAAATCTCAGACTGGTTGACTTAAACCTAGAGATACATGGAATCTGCATCACACCGCTACTGGCTTGAATCTATCTTGAGGGTTTCTCAAATTGCCATAATAAAGATTGTTATAAAATACAAAGAAACTCTTAATTTGCAGTTAGATGATATTTTAATTTTCTTTTAGTAAATCTCAGTGAGTAATACAAACGAAGTAGCAGACTGCACACATACCAGGACATGTTTTGGCACTACCCCACCCAGATGCTTGGATATCAACAGGTGGAATGCAAAAAAACAATTACTTGAATAAATGGGAATACTAACAGGAAGAACACTGCTAAATAGCAGATAAAGCAGAATACCGTTATTGAGATATTCACTGCTTTTCAGGCTACCAGAAATGAAAATAGGACTCCTAAGATTTTTTTAAAATGCTGGTCTATACTTTATAATTCTTTCCATAATAGTGAAAGACAATGCTATAAAACTCCAAAAATGGAGCTTCATCATTATCAAATTCAATGTAGTATCAATTGAGAAGTTACCTATAATCTTCTCTTACTTGCTGGATTTTTTATCCAATCCACCAAATAAATAGAAAAAACACAGACCTCTTCTTTCTGTTATTGAAGCGAGAAAAACAGCTAGGTATATCTAGCATTTAAAGCACCCTCCCAGCAAGAGCTTTGATTACACCTTCAGAACTGAGAGTAAATTATCTACAAGGCTTTCCAGAGCTGGGTGAATTGGAGAGTTGTGTTAGCATGAGAAGAAGAAAGGGAAAAGGGGAAAATAAGGAAAGGAAAAAGGAAGGAAGGTGCTTTGTTTAAAAACAATCTCCAAAATGAACATATTGCAGGTGAGTTCTCCCTGCTCTAAGACATCAAATGATAATTTAGAATTTCTTTAATGCTGTGGGCCTAAGAAGAAAAACCACACAGTTTTTATAGGACAGAAGATTGTTCACTGTTTCATTTATATTGCCACTGACCTTATCCTAAGCAAACAGCAGAAGTACATCAAGGTTGGTTTGATTTTCAAGCTATGGACACTTGCAGAGATTTTCCACCTCATTCTGAAAAGGAACAAGGAGAGATCCTGTAAGCTGCCACAGGTAAATCAGCAGAGTGAGATATGGCTGAATGTTAGAGTGAACTATTTAGATATCCTGGTAAAGGATGAGGAACCAAAGATTACAGACTTTTTTTTTTCAGAAAAAAATCATGACATTCATAAACAGGAGCAATGCACTTCATATTGCTGAAGCAAATTAAAAACTATTTTTAAGTGATTCAGCCATGATCTTCACCCCCTATGAGGTCCTGTAGTCCCTTGAATGAGTGATAGTTTTAGGTATCTCATTGTCCAATTCTCTTGCATTTGTGTAGATCCCACAAGCTGCATTGTTTTTGTACAATGTTAGTGCACTGTTGGTATATCAGGAAAAACTCAGAATAATGCTATGAAAGAGTAGGATCAGAATAATACTATATCAAGGGATGTAGATGTAATGCTGAATTAAAAATAAACTTTTTAGATTTCCTCTAAGAGAAGTGTCATCATGACTTCTGCAAATACAAAAAATTTGATGTAGTTGTTCCAGTCTTTTTCCAAAGTTGTTTTTCGAGTTGAAATGAAAGACATTTTCTGGGCCATGAATGCAACATGAGAGGGCAATGTAAAAAAATTTTAAAATATTCTATGTAATAAAATCCTCAGAAATGCATAACCATAGAAAGAATAATTTGGTTTGTTTCTTCTCTATAAATAAGGAGATACAATGATTATGCCACAAAAACTGACAATGTATTTGAGCATGTGGAATTCCTGAAGGTAATTTTAATCAATAATAATAGTAGTGTAGTATTAGTCATAGTAATAATAATAATAATGATGATGATTTTCAGTTTCAAAATTGTGTCTAAGATCGAAAAGATTTATTTTTGAAGTGTTTACCTACCCTAGTTTTTTGCCAGTCATTAGGAATAATGCTTCAGCAATAAAACCGCACACCTTACACTGACAGAAGTTATCCCTCTTTTAAGGTGTTAACTGGTATCAAAACCCAACACTGTACATTTCAGTTTCTGAACCAACAGCATTCACAGTAAAACACAATAATTTCACTGACTAAAATGTGCCTTTTGTTAGATGTCAAGTAAAATTCAAAGAGCAACCTGGGAGTAGCTGGTGGATACTCTGAACTAGATGGAAAAGGCTCATGATGCAGATGGGTAGTAGCCCCAGTTAAAAGCACAGGTCAGTCATTTCCCTGTCAAGCATTCCAGCCTCTGAGGAACCTTTATTTAAAGTAAACAAACAAACTAACCTCCAAAAAATGTCAGTTTTCTTGCTACAGAAGAGGCCTTTTGAGGAACCTTGGCTCAGTGGCCTTCAAGTTCACTCTAAAGCTTCTGTGTATTTCAGTCCATGGGATTAATGACAAATCCAGCAAAGCATACGACTAACTTTAAGCCTGTATGTAATCTCAGTTAAGTCAATTAGTCTGGCTGTATGCTCAAAGGTAAGCAAATCCTGAAGTACTTTTCTGGTCTGGTATGATTATCCCTACTGATGTGTAGACATAGTAACTGCTAACCCAATACATTGAGGAAACCTAACTTCTGCCTCCAGCTCAGAAATACATATTTCTGACATATCTACTATATATATATATCTATGTATCTACTATACTAAATATATCACCATAAGCCACTGAAGCCATTGAAAGCTTCAGGAAAGATTAAATAGAGAATAAATAACTGATGTTCCTTTCTTTCTAATTTTGTACAATATATAATAGAGATGTTAGTTGTACGCTGGATTCTATAACAGATGAGTAACATTCACCTTCAGTGTCTTTAATCCGCAAAACAAAAAAAAATTCACTCTATTCATTTCTGTGCAGAGCCTTTGCTGGGGTCACCCATGTTACATTAACACAGTTCCTGTACACAGTACAACCATATAAACATTTAACTCAGAAGCAGCCCAACATAGGTGCATCACTGGTGAAGCTGTGAGATCCTTACACCCAGCTTGTGGGTTTTGTTATGCCCAGAGACAGCAAAATGAGTTATGAATGCCACAACCAATCAATTTCAAAACCCCCAGGAACATTTCTGTGGGCAGATTATGGTCTGCTAAAAGTAGGCTCTCAAAGGCCTCCTGTTTAACTCCTCTGTCCTCTGCAGTTGCTAGTAAATTATCAGGGGTCCCAGTGAAGCTGTCCACACTTGAATCTACCTTAGCCTAGAACAGCCAGAGCTTCTTTTGTTGGCCTGAACGACGACCCTCGTCCAAGATAGAATACCCTTTATCTGCAGTATATTGCAGGTTATGAAAGACATTGCCTCAAAATTGCCCAAAATCTTCAGAGCAAATCATGTAAATCTGTCATGTAAATACGTATTCATGGGGTTTTTAGAGCTTGGATAACTGCCATACAGACAGCTCCATATCATCTGAATATATATTTAAGGACTTAAAAAATATGAAGCTTTGACCTCAGCTGTGCAGGCATAGGATGGAGTTACTGGATTTTCCTATTCAATAGGCCCATGTGCAACCAAGCCAATCTTTACAAACGATGCAACATTATCAACAGGGCAAGGCTCTTTCTTGAAATGGAACAGTGCTTACCTCCTGAGGGATACTGCATCTCCTGGAAAATGTTAGCTTTGGACGGAGAGAGTTTGCCTGCTGGAGAAAATGAGCCCTTTTTCTCACCTGTGCACCTCATGTGAAGTTGGCACAACATTATGACTTGACACACCACTATTTGTCTCCTGCATCTCCAGCACTGTGCAACTTTTAGTTAAAATTATCTCACCGCAAGCCCAGCATATGCACTATTTGGTGCTCACCTGCATCTACTAGTATTAACAGCAAAAGGGAAAGAATCCTTATTGCTGCATTGCTCCCCTTCCACTTTTTCCATTGTAAAAGGCAATTGGAGTCACAAGGATTTTCTCATCTCTAGAAGATTTTAAGTGGAATTTGCACTTCTTGGTGACATTCTCTCCTACCCTGCGGAATCATTTTTTTGTTGTGTTAGACAGAAGACTACATGATTATATGTAAAACCATATGCTTTTTTTCCAAGGGAAAGATTAAAGCAGTAGCACTATACAGTAGCAACAGGGTCCATCACAGAGCAGGATGATATATTCAGGTCTATTTCCTAATTTAAACTTGTTTCCAAACATAGATCCAATTCCTAGGGTTGAGTTCATCCTGAGATATCTGTTTTCATGGACTGTGTGCTGGTATCTCAGAATTATCTGCTTTCTGCAGATATCCCAACCTCTTAATTAATAATATGAATTCACATCAAGAGTTCTCTGTCTGAAATCACAGCTAGAAATAGGTAAGAAATCATTATATATTTTTAATTTTAAACTTTCTTATTTTGATAAACTGCATGCAGTTTTTCTGCTATGTCATATTCTTTCAGTAGGTTGTGACATAATAAAACATGACATGATGTAACCATTAACATGGCATAATCAAATGCAAAAGTATTCATTCTGACTAAGTATGTTATGATTTTCTTATTATTTTTCTATGTCATATATTCTGTCTTACTGTTAAATGGTTAATTCTACTCAAGAACTAGGTGCAGGAGTGTAGGAAGCAGAGCTGTCCATGTACTGTCAGTAGGAACACAATGAAGAAATACACTGGAATGTAAATGTTATGTTGAAGTGGTGCTAAGTTTGCTTCTAAACTAAGGTCCCAGTTCTGTGCTTGGAACTATGCAGGCATGCTCTAAAGAGCTGAAAACCTAATGTCAAAATGTCTTAAACATGAAATGTCCTTTCATTTTTCTACACATTTTTGATATCAACCAGAACTGGACAGCAAACGACCCTCGTCCAAGATAGCAAACAAACAAAAAACCAAACAAACAAAAAAAAACCAAACAAAAGAAAAACAAAATCAAAAACAAAAAAATGCACCAAAACCTTGAGGAAGAATGTTAGGAAGATAACACGAAGTGCAGAAAGTTAAGGCTGTGAATCTTTATAAGTCTATCATGGTCTATCATACTAAAGTGCTCATTACCAATATAATGTATCAGCTCTGTACTCTGATGGTTGTAAAGGTCAGTTATCCTGTATAACAGTCCACAAAATGAGCATTCTCCAATTAATTCTAAAAGCTGGTATTATAAATCTACCTTCTACACTTCGCCGTGACTAACAGGTGACATGAGTAAATGACAGACTGTAGAGATATCTCTTAGTCATATTAATACTCAGGCATGGCAGCAAGGGTTAAGGACTGAGTGTCAGGTTTAACTTCCCCTCATTACCATTCAGAAAACTATCATTTAATATTAAGATAATTGTAACACAAGGATATGAGTCATGCCCTTGTGTTACAATTACCTTTAATATTAAATAATAGTTTTTGTAATGGTAATTTCCTTTGGGGATATTTTATTCTACATTAGGCAGTTCTGACTGATGTCTGTCTTTGCAGATATCTCTATCAGCCACTAAAAGCTCTCCTAAGAGTATATATATACATAATCTACAGGAATTCAAGACCAGGAATACTATTCCATTGAAGTCATCGTCCTTTCTCCTAGATGTTTCTATTAACAGTTTGACTATTTGGTTGTGCCGTAACTGTGATTTTCCTTTTGAAGTCTACACAGAAGTGTATAATTCTTGCTCTGCTGTGGTAAGACTTCACCCACATCCCCAGATGCCTGGTTATGCTATAACACGTGGTATAGACATGAGGTAGGTAGTCTAGAGGATGTATAGGGTTTAACTTGTTTCTGTGGTATTTTATTATCTGAGGGTGTAGTAGATTCTAGGAGCCAGACAAAAGCAGTGGAAAGAGTTTGAATGCAGAACAGTGTTGGGTAAGCTCAGAAATCACAGGAGCTGCAGAAAACCCAGCTTGTGCCTATACCATGAGCAGGGCTCCTCTGTCAGTGATTACAACCACACAAAGGTGTCCATTGTATAAAAGTTGGTTTCAGAAAGGCATAATTTAAAAGAGAAAAGGAAAGACTCCAAAATCTACAGAATCCTACTGTTGATGGATTATGAGCAGAAAAGTACTGTCAGTAAAGTCTCAGTATCCTCTCTGAGGATGTGAGAACACTATGGAAATATTTTCTTTTAAATAAATCCTTCTGAACTCAATAATATTTGGATGTAGTCATAAGCCTTTCCAGAAAGAGTTTGGTTGTCCAGCTCTAAAGCAGTTATGAAGGGCACTAAGTCCTGCTGATGCATAGGAACTCTTTGGCCAGTGGCAGGGAACAATGCAAGTACTGCAGTAATAGCCTGTGGAAGAACATGTACCATACTGCACATGCCAATTTTGCAAGATCGGCATAGGGAAAGTGATAGGACAAGGTCTGAGGCCAGCTGGTTCCACAAAACACCCTAAGATGAAAATAAGTGAACAGGTCCCCCTACTGCCATCCTTCTTGGTCCTCACAATACCATCAAATGAACTTTGCAGGAAAGGTCAATATTGAATTCCCTGGAACCCTCAGGCCAGCCCAGAGAATTTTAAGGTGGAACTGAAATCTAATGCTAAGTGCCTATAAAAATTTTGAAAACATCTTAAGTTACAGATTGCCTTTACTGATTAATATCTGGGACTGAACGTCAAACTGTCTGTGCTTTCACTTGCAGCGCTTATATATAGCAGGTATAAATTCTGGAGAAAGTGAGTCTCATAGAGGATATTCTATTTGAAATGACCATAACTTTAGTGATGAAATAGTTTCAAGAACTCTGCATTGTACGTTCAACATTTTTTGCCCTTGTCAGGGACAGCTCAGCCAACAATCACTATTCTTTTCTGTCTTTCAAACGTTTGAAGCATAGCTAAGGGCTAGGTGAGGCCACATTCTCAGTGTGATTATCACTTAGAAACCTTCTAAACCAAGCAAGCTTTATACAGCCTCTGTGCTACATTTGAATAACACAGGTTATGAAATATTGGTGCTTCAGATCATTAGTCAGGCAATTACAAATTTTGTTTGTTTGAGTTTAATTAAAATTAGTCTCGGAAAGCATCCATTACAAGAAGAGGTCCTCGCTGAACAACTGATACACAACAGTCTTAGATTAGCAAATAAAAAATGTCCATTCCCAATGCCAGATTAAAAAACAGCAACTCCCTAACTGCTCAACACCTTTTCATTTAGCAATTTCAAGTCACAAGTGAAAGAAGGGCAGTATCATTCTCATTTAACCAAAAGCATCTAAGCCAGGAGACAAGAAGGAATAGAAATTGTTCTGTGACTCATACCTCACCATTATCCACCCTGGATATGCCACAAAGACACCCGACAGAATTTTGGTAGTAACATATGTTTGACTCCTTAAGGGCAAACCCTTTGTACAATTCTGCACAACTTCACTGAAGTCAACAGTTTTGTACACACTCAGACTCAGCTCTTATTTTTTTTCAGATGTGAATCATTTCATTTAGACAAATCTGTTTTCCTCAAGTGCCATTCTGTATGTGTTTGTGGCAGAGAAACTGTATGACAGCAAACACATTCATCTTTAATCTGATGAATGCTTCACCACATGTCAGGGTGTGTTTTTCAAAGTGTATTGTCTGAGAGGTCAGTTCTCAGAAACCATGGTGTGGGGGTTTACAAAGAGACAGATGTTCCAAAATAAAAGCTGATTGGCCCAAATACATGAAACTTCCAAATCTAAAATTGAGACTAGCACAGATTTAATGATGTAAATTTCCATACATCCATTTTATAATCCTCACCAATTTCCAGGAAACAATGTAACATAGGAAAATTAGGAGGAAACAAAGGATTTACCAGTTTATTAGGTACATCATCCAAATCCTGTGAAATTCAGAAGCAGCCTTTGCATAAAGAATAATGGAGTTTGGAGTGGGCTCTGTGCTTAGGAGTTATTTCTGGCTGTAGAAGCAAAAATGCCCCCAGCCACAGAGCCACAGACATGTATTTTGTATGCAAAAATACAATTCCTTGTTGAGAACTCTATACATTATGCTTATGGGTAAAAGTTAAATAAAGCATCTCTCTGCTGCTGTTGTTTTTCTTATTAAGCAGAAAGGAATTAATTCAATATTCAATTAAAAAAAAATTGGAGGAAGGAAAAGGGTGGGGGTAGGTGAATAAATATATGTAAAATCACAACATGATACTAATGTTCAATTACAAAAACTTTACTGAAGTCTATTTATTTATTTATTTATTCTAATTCTAAATCCCTACCACTACATAACAATGTCACATTTTAATGTAATATCATGTCCAATGCATATTCATGAAATAAAAATCTTGGCAGTGGCACAAGAAAAGTGGGATGAAGTGTGTTTGGCGGAGTGCGTCACGTTTCCAGACCAGCGGATTTTTTGATTAAAGTCCCTTATCCGTTTTATCATGCATATCCACTCTCTGATTAAAGTGATCTGGAGCTGACACTCACAATGTCAGTATGCACTGAGACCCTTCACACAAAACATGGTTGGAATTTATATGCTTTAAAAACTGCGGGGGAGGAGGGGAAGGAGAAATAGACCAACCAAACCTGCTGCATTAAATTAAGTATATACGTATATATTTATTTACTGAAAAAAAACACACTTGGACTTGCTTGGTTTAATATTACATATTTCTTTTTAACATTACCAAGTGACAAATACTGCAGGTTTTACCTCCATTTCAAAACGTATCTATGGTGGAAGTTCTTTATCTCTGTTACACTGGGCTTGTGATCAAAATGCCTCCATGCTGAGGTGAAAAACACAGTTAAGTTCTCCTACAGTCACAAATAAATAACGAATTTCTTCAAATCTACATGAGTCTTCCCCCACCCCCACCCCCCCAAAAAAAACCCCTTTCTTTAATTAATGTACCATACCTTTATACATCTCAAACCCAGGTTATCTGTTAAGAAAACTGATTCAGTAGAAGTACATGGGTGTTGCAAGGGGAGGTTTATCACAGATCCACCTGGAGATCTTCTCTCCAGGTCCCACACTCAGAAGCCTCCAAGTATGTGTAGGTCATTTGAAAATTTATTTTCAAGCCTCAGGACATGTAAGAGGATGCAAATTACCTGAGGTAAGTGTCATATGCATGAAAATATGGTAGTCATTTTTCCAGGATTTTGGACGTGTTATAATTTCTCTTGAATTTAAAGAGCTTCTGGTCAGGCTCTTCACCTTGATCACAAAAGTAGCTTAAACATAAGCTCAACTTAAATCTTAAGATCAACAAAATTTAAGTACTTCAAGTGTATGTCTTACCTGTGACAGTGCACTTAACAGAGGTGTTGCAAATGTTCATTCTCTCTAGCAATACAATAGTTTTCATATTTCTAAATGCTGGGCTCCAATCATTAAATACCTATAAAAATGCATCCTTGGTTTCAGAGATCCTTTAAACTGAAAATTCTGGATCTTTTGGTAAGTTTTAGCTAATTGTTTAGTTTTCAGCAACCTCTGTTTCCTTGATAGGCTTAATTTATCCAATATAACCTTCAGTATTTAAGAAATAGTTTGCTTAAAGTCCAAATGTGTCTCAGCAACTGTGGACTATGTTTTTCCTCTACTTTTATGTAACTTTAAGGTTTTTAAACTAGGAATTTTTTTTTACTGGAGCAGTAGCATGTGTAAGGGCCAGTGTTGTCCCTCTTCTCACATTGTGCTCAGATATGTGTCAATGCCAAAGTTTAATCAATGCGCTATTCCAATCGGAGGCTTTTTCTGAGCAGTTAATGCCAGTCATGCTGAACTGTTGCAATATTGCAACTTTGACAGACACTGAGTTAGAATTAGTGAAGGATCGTCAAATTAATTTCACTTGTGAATTAAGCCTCTCCCTTCTACATAAAATTTAGCATTAGAAATACAGTAGAGTCTAAGGAAAAAACACATTATTCCTTTTGTTTGTTAAGACAGTGGTTTGAATACATATAGACTTCCTGCATAAAAGACCACCAACAACCCCCCACCAAAAGAGCAGGTGATTTCCACACTTTTTTTCCTTTCTTTTTTGATCAATATCCCATCCTTTCCACATCACAGTTCTGTAAGGAGAAGAGTCAGAACATGAGAATGAAAAAGAAAGTAAGTAGAAATTTTAGGAAAAGCATTGTGGAAAAAACATTACCAGGAGTAAAGTGTGTTTTCATGAGCATGAACATAAACTCAAACACCTAGGCAGTTTCACAACATACCACTCAGTACTGTTCCCAGGTAGCAGTGGATACAGTCATGGTGGCAGCTGAAAGCAACTGTAACCACCACTGCTTTCCCCTTAAAATACACTCAGTGCTGTCCCATGTTTGAAGTGTATATGGGGAAATTAAGTCCACACAGGCCTTTTTCTTAGATACTTGAAAGAAGGTTTCTGCTCTAAAGACATTGTGGGTTGGGGCACAATTAAAACATAAATATGACCTATGCAAAAGTGATGCTACAACAAAGTAGCTCAGCTACTAAATATCACTGCAGCTATCTTGTAACTTAGGGTGTTCAAAGGAGTGCCTCATATTGACTGCTTCATATATTATTTGCCTCTTTTGTCACTAGGGATAACCAGAGAAATACAAAATGACTGACAACTGCCACAGGTGTAGACAAATGCCATGTTTTGGTATCTCTTCTCTCCATAATTAAAATCCTAGGCAACACTTGATTAGGCACTATGACTAACAACAACAACAAAAACACCAAAAAACTCAAAACAAAGCATAAGACTCACATACATTTTATTTTCCTGAAGTCTGATTTTGGGTATTGAAAAACTTTCCATCTCTGAAATGATATTCCACATTTTCAGATAAACTTCTTTGAAAAGGATACATCATGGAAGAAGTAAAAGGGCAGCACTCAAAAGACAATAACAAGTTTCTATCCTCAAGCACTGCTCTGAGTATTTACCTGAGATTTAACAGTTCATGGGTCTTTTGCTGGCTCTGTGCAAAGAAGTGCATTTCATGTGACAGGGAACTGAGTATTCACTTGCCAAGCTGGCACTTTGTATTCAGTAGGTCAGTTTTAAACAAGAATTACTGAACATCCTTGTCCTCACTTCACAAATTAGCACAAAATGTTTGTTTCCTGCAAGCTGATGGACTGATTTATACCCCACACTAATGATATTTATCTAGTCAATGCTGAGTGAAAACACTGAGTTCTGTTGGCAACCAGTGGAAAGCAATTGGTGCTTCAATGGCCTCAGTTCATATATNAAAACCCCAAGCAAACAAAAAAAAGGCACAAAAGAAGCTACACCACACTATCCTGCAGATGCAGAAGGTGAATGAAATTAATCAATAAATCCTTATGAAATATCTTCCCATGCTCAGCACAATTACTGAAACTTAACTTTTTTCTCTCAGTGCATTTGCAGTTGTTTCTATCCCTTTTTCATCGCTCCTGTGTTTACTCACTACTGTCAGTGGCACCAGAACCATCTCAGAAAGGGAGGATAAGTAAAACTACTGCATACACAGCTGAGTCCCAGCTATGCTGGGAGGCAGTTGCAAAATTCTTTACTGACTTTTTATTGTCTCAATATCAAGCAGGGGCTGGAAATGAAGAGCCACATCTCAGCCAGCTGAGCACTATTTGTCCTGTGTGAGGACACTGGGGATTTCAATGGCTGAAAGTAAAGATATAGCTGCAGTATTGAGAATTTGTATAGTTTACATAAAACCTGAAATATATGAAGTGTATATCTTTTCAAGTAAATGTTTACAGTTTTTAAGCCAATTATTACACTTAAACAAATTTGAAGATGTGCCCACGTGTCAACTGCATCTGAAGCACAAAAAGGCTTTTTTTTTTTTAAGAAGGAATAATACAATTATTTGTCATGCATTAACCATTCAAATCTAATTATTATTAGCAATTACCATTATTAATCTACATGCTTTCTAAGTTGCACCCAAAAAGGCTGCTTTTCAACCACTTCTGGTTCAAGACTGAACAGAAGCAATGCTGCAGTAAGATGTTATATCACTTAAGGTCTCATATTACCATGTCCTTACAGTTAGTAGCTATACAGTACTAGTCAGTAGTATAAGATACTATGAATAATGAATAACTAACTACATTATAGTTGCCAAAGTAAATGAATAAAGCACAATCTCTGTTCCAGTATCCTTGCTTTTAAAGAGTATATTCTCTTACTACAGGGACAAATGAAGAAAAATATTTGTGAAAGATGCAAGAGCAGGAGGATTAGGAAGAAAGAGGGAACAACTAAAATGATAAATTCCTGCACAGGTCTAATTACACAAGTGAGAACAGTAACAAAATGGTATATCCAAAATTGAGTCTAATAGGGAAGAAAAGGAAAATTTCAGCTACTTTGACATTTGCTGAGGACTGCAAGATGAAAAAGGTTTGCAAAGCAATTTACAGTGCCCAGAGAGGGGAAATTGTTGCCAAAAGAACCAAAAATCCATTTCATCTAGTAGATCCAGCAGTTGTGAACCACTTGTGACAAGCAGAGGTGGTCTCCTCCTTAATAATTTGTCCGTGTTGTTCTTATTTACTTCGGTCAGCATGTAGACATGAAGGGAAGGGTACAGGCTGGAGGGGAGATCCAGGCCTATTAGAGCATGGAGAGAAAGGAGGCAATAAGAAAGGCAAGAACAACTGCAGTGTTACACAGGACCTCAATATTTACTGCCACTAAGAGCCCCAGAGCACTTCCTTGCCAGGAGCTGCTGGTCTCAGTGGGCTTCCTAAACAGCTTACCCACACTTCAAGTCAGACATGCCACACCACCCCTCATTCAGATGTGAAGCAGCCTCTTTGTAATACCTAAGATCGTGTCTTCTCTGCAGAAGCATCAACCATAGCAGAAAACCGCATCCTTTAGAAAAAATGTTTGACATCCATCACTCCTTTAGACCTTGAGATACCAATTGATTTACTGGATCTCATAGTATACTTTTTTGCTTCCCTGAAGGTTGAAGTGTAAATGCAGCTGGGACCAGCATGTGCTGATGTGTTCGGGGCAGAACAGAGAGGTTTGATTCTGCATTAACTACAGTCCATGTCCCTCTCCGGCTCTCAGGTTTGTCATGCAGTTGCTGCTCTGGGTGTCTGCTCCACACACTAAGAATTAAACAGAAATCCAGAGCATTGCCCATGAGCAGGGCTACTTAACCCCTGCAAAAACTGTATGCTGTACACTACACAGTCTGCATAATAGATACATGTTATGAATATAAATAAAATACACTGTTTCCAATTAATAGGGTTTAGGGTTGGGGCTTTTTAACACAACTTCCTTTTGAAACTTCTGCATATATTTTCTATTTTTGAGGGGGGGTTATAAATCCTGTTTTAATGTTTTGCTGTTTATGCAAATTTCCAAATATAAAGGCATATGGTTGCAAAGTGGCACTAACTATCTGCTTTTCAGCACACGTTCCTCTGCTATTACAAGAAAAGGCAGCCTGATGGAAAAGGAGGGGAAAAAAAGAAAGAAAGCAGTATACAAACTGATACTCTGCATAAGCATAACATTGATTCAGATTTATCTTTATTCTTGAACCCTGATTCACTAATAGCTCTACTGGCTCCTGCAGGGCAGCTGTGGATGCTCCTTCATGTCATAAGGTAGAGTGAGTGCTCAAGTTTGTAATTATACTTTTAAACTAGCAGAGAAAATGAGAAAAATAAAGGAGAACTTTTTTGAGTCAGAGGTTCCCTCTCACACTGGCAGCCTCACTGCATGGGTTTCATGTATCCAGTTTGCATTTTGCCTGATAACGTAGAAGGCACATCATGCTATTCTAAAACAGCAGGATTATTTTCTCCATTCTAATTGATGAACAGCTGTGCTGTAATAGACTACAAAGCACAGCATCACTGATCTCTCCTCAGGCCACCCCAGGAACTGAACACTCCACAGGGAACCAGAAAAGAATGAATGCTTTAAAAAAAAAAAAAAAAAAAAAATAAGAGAGAGAAGAAGAAACACCAAACATTTCAATACATCCTCCTTTGGAATACTATTATTATTTTGCATCTCATTCACAAATGATTAAGTCCAATTTTCCCCACAGTAATTCCGGTGTATGACATGACCCTAAAACAGTCATGTTTTAGAAAACCTAGATATAACATTTTTGAAAGAGAAATGTTGGAGTTCAGAATTGTCACTGTGCATCAGTGTTCACAAAACTCAAGTCACTTCTGGGATTGTGTGTCCCTAGAACTGTTCTCTGTCCCAGGAAGTCTGCATTAACCATTTATTTGTCTGCTGGAATTCATTGTATTTCCCTTCATTCTACTTTACCAAAGATATTATTATTATATATCTTAGTACGGAATTTCAGCTCAGTTTTTGTTTTGTCTATTTTACCATGATACCACTGTATAATAAAATAAACTGATCTGAAGCCTTATCTCAGTCAGGCTGGGTTCTGGTTTGCATTTCCAGTGAAAGGTTGAACAAGTGATAGAGCCAGCTTCAGGCTCACTCTGTCTGCATTATGCAATGCCTTCTTGAAAGATTTGGATCCCAAAGATTGGAAGCTTCATGGATCACTGGAAATACCTGTGCATTTTTGTATGGGTAAAAGCTTAATAAACTCAGCAGTGTTCCTCAAATTTCTGTTTCCTTGTGCTTCTAGAAATGGCTGCTCCACTTGCCGCTCCACTTGCCTTCAAAGTGAAATAGTAGAGAGTCCTTTACATCTTGGGGGCAATCTACAAGCAAACAGAAAGATAAAACTGATCTCCAAAAGACAGATGTACTGCCCTTCCTTTCTTGCACCAAATTCAGTGGGGTAAGGTAAGACCCATAATCCTCATTTTTGAACCTTTTCTGCCTTTACTGTATTTTCTGTGGGCATGAAAGTGTGAGAAATGGTTAAATGATGCTTCTTGTTGTATCAGTAAACCAGTTCCAAAAGCACAGACTCAATTTAATCAAAATTTGTGACAGGAAAGCAATCTTCCCATTCTGCTCAGCAATGGAAAGGTTTCATTCTTTTTATTTTGTGTTATTGGAAGTGATTTGCTGCATTTTTCCGATAGGTAAGCCCTGTGCTTATGTGTTCTTTTGTCTAGATAAGTGTTATCCTGTAAAATGAACACAATAAGACTTCTGTTTACCTTAATGTTATTTAAAAAAAAAATCTCACAGATATAAGAAATCAATAACCATCCACAACAATTTACAAAGGATTCAGTCTGGGTAGAAAAATTCAAATTGTATTGATTTTTTACAGAGAAAAAAAGCCAGTTGACAATAAGCTCCAACTAAAAAATATCATGTGTACACAACTGGAAGAGATTCAGAAAGCCAGTTATTTAAAAACTGAGCTGCCAACTAAGACAGGTAAGACAGGTTTGATTACAAAATCAGGCCCTGGACACCAGCACATTGCTTAGTTTCTATACCTCGGTTCTCCATTAATAATAGGAAGGTAAAAAGCTTATTTTTCAGGGTCAGCAAAACTGTGAACAATTTTGAAACGTACATCCCAGAAATAAGTATCATTTAGTGCAGCATGCCACCACACATATGCTCCCATGGTCCAAAAAAATGTGTAATAAATATGATTACCAGGACAAATGGGATGCCATGTTCATTTTGGTTATAATTTAAGTTGTTAAATTTAACTCACCAAGGCCTTTAAAGACTGACTACTCAAAAACACCACCCTTCTTCTCACTTTTTCTACTGCTAAATTCTGCTACAGGACACAGGGTAAAAGCTCCTGGGCTTAAAGGTCAGTTGTCTGCCAAATGAGACTCACCAGTACAGAGACTGCTCACAGTGCCACCTGCCTGAAGGACCTCAGGCCTCCGAGCAGGCTTAAAGATGCATTAGGTGCTTCTGAGATCATGAGTTATAGTGGATTGAAGGTTTGGGGTGTGGGGGTTATGTTTTGGTTTTGTGACTCTTTTTAATAGCAGCTTGCAAATTTGGTTGAGATTATCAGCAGGCATATGGTCAATTTATTAATTGGTTTTATTTGCATTGTTAATTTAAAGTGATTTGTTCTTGATCACAGTATAATAAGATAAACACATTTTAAAAATTATTTTAAAAAGAGTAAATAACAACATGTGTGTCATATAAAAGCAAAGCACAAGACATTTTCAACATTTACTCTTTCAGTTTTCTCTTCAGCTTCATTTCTCTTTATTAATCTGTTTTCCATTCCAACTGCATGAGGAGTTCAAATAAACTCTGGGTACATCTTGGTGGGTCACATGTTTCCTCTTCAACAAACACTCAAAGTAGCCTTTGAAGACCTGATAGCCCAAACAAAATTTTTGTATTGCCTGGTCAAATATGCCATGCCTGAAGCGAAGAGGTTTGGTGGAGGATGTTAATACAGGAACCTGTTTCCTAGGTATGGGCTCTTCATGGCAAAACTTCCAGACCAGTTATGTCAAGTGGTGGTAGTGGCCTGAGTTGGATTTGACAGCCAGAGAAAAGAGCACTCTAGTCCAGGAAGCATCAACAAAAGGACCACAATAATATAATCAAGTGACAGCAGCTGACTGTCAAAAAGCAGACATGACAACCCAAGAAGGTCTTGGTGAAATATAGTACTAATCTTGACCTCCTGGCAAGACAGTTATTTAACTCCTCTGAGGGGTGTCAATGGACTGGATCAGAAGAGGAGGCTGAGGTCTAGAGCACCAGTGGTCAGATTTTGCCCTTAGCTATTTTGTGATCATCTATAGAAGAATTCCTGAGCACTTGCTAGAAATTGTAAGCCAAAGAAAGATTCATACACACTCTTCATTACGGCAATTTGATCAAATTTGTGAATGAAATTGAAAAATCATGTTTGTTCTGTTTTCCAGGTTTCCTGCAAGGGCTTCAGGGGACCCCAACCTGCTGGCCCACAGCTCGTAAACACAGACTGAGGCATCTGCCAGGCCACACACAGATTTGGTGATTTCCCTTAATTTCATTTTAAAGCTTAATTAGATATGGTTTACTCCCAAATACAAAGAAGCCATTTTTCAAGTTCACCAAACCTCCCACGTCTTGGCTGAATAGGGAAGAGTAACAGCATTGAAGAAATACTTGCTTTTAAATTTTTAGAGTCAGAAGCCAAAACAAAATTTTGAATACAGATAATTCACCTGATTTATTTTCAAGGGACCCCTGAGGTAAGAGTCATGTCCACAGGTCTAGTGAAAATAAGACCTCTGCTTATGAGTTTGTGCTACATTTTTACACTAGAGTCAGAATGAAAAAAGTGAGTTCCGCCAAACAGCCTGTCTATACTGCATTTCTACTAAAATTCTGAATAAAGCACATACACTTCCTTAGAAAAGCCCTGCACACAAGATAAAAAGAGAGAGATTTCACAGAGAAGTGATGGCTCATGTACTTGTAGTTATGTCCAATATTTTGACAGTGGAGTAGTAATTAACCTTGCACTCTGCTCAGTATCACTGCATTTCTGCTGTGACCACTATGAAGTGCTTTTTTGTGAAAGGAAAGAATGAATCTAAGTGGGAAAATTACTGGAATGAGAGAGGAGTTCTAATGGCAACCTTGGCATCCTGCAATTTCACACATTCAAATATATCTAAAAAAAAAAAAAACCAACCTACTACAGTGCTTGTTGAATAAGGCTAAGCTTTCTACTCTTCAAACTATTAATAAGGGCTTCCCATTGAGAAGACAAATACATGCTTGATGCATTTTTAATTCTGTGCCAATACATTTGACTAAAGCTGTTTGCTGTTTCAATGACAGGATTTAACTTGCCCTTCTGTATTCAACATTTATGAGTATTAATGACATTTAGAAAACACAGACAGAGGCTTTAAAAGTTATATTCTGGTCAATATTTTAAAAAAGTAAAACATTTATCTATTAAAGGGCCAAATCCTTGTTAGACAGTAAAATGAATCATTTAATAAAGTAAAATTTATTCATTCAGTGGAATCGGTACCATAAGCAAGGAAAAATATCCACTTGATCACTGTTAGTGATCCCTGAAGGCAACTGAAGGCAAAAAACCTGCAGTCTTGTCAAATCAGACATAAATGCTATATAGATAATCTGAATATATACAAGTCCAGTAGCCTTTTTAAGAAATATTTCAAGATATGTGCCACTTAGTCAAAAAATGTTATTTGTTGTTTCTACAGTAAAATGAAATCAGAAATTAATCAGAGGCAATTGCTGAAATCTAAACTAATTTTTTCTCTTTGAACATCTCTGAAGTTCCAAGCAGTTTCTCTCCAAAATTTGCCAGGAACATATTTTTGAAGAAAAATAGAATGACATTGGTAAGAGTATTGAGAAGACCAATTTAGGGATCACATTGAGTTAATTTTTTACTGCAAAAAAATGGAAAAAGAATTCCCCTTTCCCACAGACTGATTATTATTTTGTTATTTAAGTGATAATGTAAACCTAAGGTTAAAATGAAATTATATATACTGATGATCTCCTGGGGACTTCCTTTGTGTTGTTCCATTATAGCACATAGTAATAATACACTAACAAAGTGCACACACTCATGGTACTGACAGGCACCAATGCAAATCAAGCAGCACAGGAGGCGCATTACTTTTGTTTTAACCATTACAGTCTCTAAGAAATACAATATGACAGCCAGATGAAAGCAGGCTTGAGTTTTCTAAAGGTACCCAAGAGTGGCACTGATTTATGTTTTCTTTGGTATCCTTTAAAAGGCCTTTAGCTGTGCCAATATAATAGATTCAAATCCTGACCTTTCTCAACACAATGAGGATACTCTGTATATCTTACCATATAACACAGGGAATCAATAGTGTATTTTACTAAATGTGAGTTAATTTTACCTAGGGAAGGAAATTACTGCTCTTAATACTAGAATACTTTTTTTTTCCCTGCTGTAAGTCAGTGAGTTTCAGGTTTGCCAAACCCTATCACTGTTTAAAAAAGGGTCTGAGAGATTTTAATAGCTAATAATAGGAGGAAACATAAAAGGACAAATCCAATTTAAGTGAAAGGGTTCCTGTGTAAGCATTACTTGTCAGTCTTTGGTCGTACTGTATAGGGACCAGCTACAGAGCAGTGGCAGCAAAGAAATATAAAGTCTAGATTTAATTCTGATACAGAGAAATACAATTTCAAAACCGGACGTCTTATCATAGGCATGTCCCATTGGAGAACTCATTTCCCTAGCAAAAGGCTGTCACTGCCATTATGTTGTACAAGGAACCAATTTACTACTACAGCTAAACAGGGTTACTGGTGCTGTTGGAACTTAAGCATTTGAAGTTATCGCTAGAAAAAAAATAGCATTTCAAATGTCAGTGAAATGGGAAGGTATAATTGAAAAGTATCAATCAGAGAAGCAAAAGGGTTTAGAAGGCTAAGACTGCAGTTTTAGTACTGCCTTTCCCCTTTCTTCCTGTTTTTATTTCTTTAAGCTTCTTTCTCTATTTCCTTTTCCCTTTCACATGCAACTTCAGATTTAGTTCTGAAAAATAAAAGCTTTTGGCTTGATACTTGTCCTGTGTCAGACATGAAATAAATTTTGGTGATTTTCTTCAGCAGTCTAGTGACCACAGTTTCATGAAACAAAACTCTCATCTCATCCTGCATCCAGAGCTGCCAATCTGGAAGATATCTAAATGAATGAAACAAAAATTATTCGAATTTTAGTTGTTTTGCTTGTCTTCCCCCCACCTCCCACCCTTGCCCTGAAACAAGACTCATTGACTTGAACCTCCTTTTCATAACAGAAGCATTTTCCCCCATCCCCAATTGATCCTACAGAGAATTAGAGGGTGAATAAACCTTTGATCTTTAAGGACCTGAAAGCACAAAAGAAATGGTCTTTAAAATGAGTTAGTTTAGTTTCAGAGTATCCTCCTCATGTCACTATTGCTAAATCCTTTATGTCTCCTACACAGAACAGGAGTGGACTTTTTCAAACTGCCTCATTTTGTTGTATTTTATCCAGAAGCAATGTGTAGCAATATTAAGACCATGTTTAGCTAAACTCAGAATCAGAGGGCTGGATTTACACAATCTGCATCTCACTTGCAGAATACCAAGATTTCTTTCATTATTACTTTCTTTTGCTCTGCATAGTGGCTCTAGGGCCTTGAAAAAACAGCTTTTTGTCAAATAGCACTTAGAAAAACAGAGCTGGTGTATAATCATGCTAAAACTTGCTCCTTTTACCCATTAAATAAGTTGTCAAATTGCATGTAGTATTTTTTTCCTTTTAGCCCAACATCACCGCCCAACTCCCAGGGACATCAGTTGCTCTGAAATACCAGGGCTGCTTACTGGCATTGATACACAAAGCAAATTTATCTGTTGCTTGCTACAACTCCATGAAAACAAAACTACACAGGAAATTCCAGTTCAGAGCATTGCCACTCTCCATATTTTGAACAAGATTTCACCTGCTAAAAAGAGGCAAAAAGGTGGTGTTAGGGAGTTCTGTTATAGTAGTACATTATGAGAATATCTATTTACAGAAGAAGGAACATCAGCCCCATGTTTCACGGCAAGGAAATGAGACCTGTAAAAAGAGTACATATGTAGTATCCTCCTTTTTACAAAAAAATAATTCCTATGTTCAGGAAAAACAAGTGCTATACATTTCTAATGGCTCAGCTTTTACAATTAAAAAAAAAAAGTTAACAGGATGGTATACAGGATTTTTTTCATTATTTTAATGGCTAAATTTCAGAGAACTGACTGTCAGAAATCAACCCAGGCCATAGAGACAGAAATATTTGTGTATAGTTGTGTTTAGGATCTGGTTGGAAAAAAAGCTGAGAGTTTGAGTGAAGGCTGGGAGAAAGTTGCATGTCTTCTTCAGAGTTTATTTAAACTTCTCTTATTTCAGAAGTAATTTTACCTCTCCTGGAAGATCCTTTATCCACATTAGAGTGCAGATATATTCCTCCTCCACCACCTTTTTGATGAATTTCAATTTCAAATAACGGCTAACAGCCTGCAATTGTTCTTTATATTAATAGAAATACATGGTCTCTTTTGAAGTTCAGGTAGTAATTCAGTTCTTAAAATTCTTCTGCTGTTTATAAATTATTTGAGCAGGGATGTCATAGTTTTTGATGTATCATTGCAACCCTTGTTCGACTACGTGCTCATATTCAACTAGAAGCAACTTTTATATGCTTCAGAATCAGATGTTGTACTAACTGGAACCACTGAGTTGTCAATTACGTTTATTTTGGACCATGAGTGCAAGGTGTTAATTATATCAAGCTTCCACCTCAGGAAATTAGTGACAATGATTGTGAGAAAAGAGATTTTTTACTTAAAAACATTCATAGAAAATTTTTGTGTGTGTGCTAGAAATTATGAGGCTTTAAATGTAATTCCTAGCTCTCAAACACTCCACATATTTCATTAAAAAAGTTAAAACAAATCAGTAATGTGGGAAGTTGTAGAAGAAAAAATTCAACCAAAGGAACAAATTCAATCATTTCAAATGATCAATAATATTACATAGAGGGAAAGTACTTTTGCAATGAGATGCAGTTCTGCAAATCACTTGTTAATAGACCGCTTATGACACAAGAGCTCCCTTCCACTACAGAGGTAGGGCATGTACTATCATATCATAGAGTGCCTTGATTCTCCCACTGTAGGGACAAGGTAAGTCAAAGTGACTTAACTGAAATGGCTCTCTGCTGCTAGAACTGAAGGGAAAAGAGTGGTTGTTTATTCCATCAGCTAATATTGTGGAAACCTGTAATTGCTGCTTGGAGTGAGTGTGAAAATTTCACAGCTCTGATTACATTTCCTGAAGATGAAGAACTATGGATTGTTCAGAGGCTTCTGCCCACAACCATCTCAGTCACGCAGGCAATAAGGGACAGCCATCCCATGTCACAGCATCTTGCAAACAAGGCTTACAAAGATACACCAAAATCAGATTCTGTTTTTCAAAACAGTTAACAAGAAACCCAAAAATGAAATATGGTCACCAGAAGGATATTAAGAAAGAGACAAAAAAATAGAGGGACATAAACTAGACTGTTCACTGACAATTTCCAAACAAAAAGAGGAGCTAATTTACGAGTCATTTTAAACAGTCCATCCAAGTCTGAGCTCAGAATAGTGATATTTCTTAAATACTGTGTGCAGCTACTTGGCAAGGCAAAGCCTGTGATTCTCTGATGATAATGGGAAGGGAGGAGGTAGGGAGAGGGAGATAGGATAGCAATAATATTTAAGGAATGTTTCTTTCCCTTTAAAGAAGAGCAAATGTCTCCAGTAAAGGAATGTATCTTCATTTTATCAGTTCTCTAGCCATTTCTTGTCACCAGATGAATACTAGACTGTCTACTACAAAAGACAAAGAAGAAACATGTCTGCTTTAAAGGCAATAATTCATTTTTTAAAAAAAGATGGAAAAGAGATGGCTGGATATTTTTTCTAGGATAAAAGGAACGAACTAGTTTTTAAATCAAAACTGGGAGAGAAATTAAGGAAAAAGCCAGAGGGAAAAACCAACAGAATTAATATTGATGCAGCTATGGCAAAAGCAAACAGACAGGCAGGGACAAGATTGCATCCAACCTCCAAAACACATGTAAAGTTGGAGCTAAAATGTCATATGCGTATGCAATTTATATGCAAAAAATCTTTTACATAAAGCTACTAACTGCCAAGTCTTCTTTCACAACTTTTTCAAGACTTGCAGTAACTCTGGGATTTTATATTCTCCCTCCGTCACCTTACTGAAGGCACGACTGTCTGTGAAGAACACGGAAACTTTCTTAAGGCCATGGTATTAAATTCTTCCTTACATTCCTGGGCTTGTGGCTCAGCAGGAAGACCTATTTTTTGCTTGTGTTTCAAGCAACTTCCCTGGCAGTTATTGCCTGCAACAGACTGTAGGGAACTTGCCAACATTTAGAAGCTCTGATGATGTGAGCCAACCTTAGACTAATAATTTTTTATCTCAATATAAGTGGAAGAATTACATAAAAATAGACAATTTTTAACAGTATGGTATTCTGTTATGAGAGAAAGCTAAATAACATGGGTGCCATATGAACATCTTTCTCCTATCTACAGCACCTAACTTTAGCATAGTCCATATGTCTATTTGTCTGATAGCTGAACTTATTGAAATAACATGAGGTTACAAAAGAGAGTTCTAAAGCTCAGTGCCCTCAAACTTTTCAGTTGAGACACCTACCAGTAGTAAACCCTTTTTTTTACATAACTCTCAAAATCAAAACCAATTAGCGAGTCCACTGGAATATTATGTGGGAAACTGAGACACATTTTTAAGAGTCCTGAAATCATGATGAGTGCTGTAGTCAGGCATTTACTACTGTCTTGTGCCTCTATCTTGAGACATGCAAGAGCTTTTGCCATAAGCTCTGGGGAAGCTGCAGGATGACAGTGTAGGTTGGAGAAACAAGCCCCCAGAAAACTCAGCCTCCACACACAAGTGAGTCAGTGGCCAGCACTGGCAATGGCATACAGAGGAACAAGAAACAATTACTTCATTTCCAAGTTATTTTAAACTCAGAGCAGTTTCCTTCAGATGGGAAAGACGGGCAAAACCACCAGAAGGGGACAAGCAATGGTGTTACAAACATTTTGCTTTCATTTCTCATCTCTGTGGCTATTGTACATTGTCAGACTGTTTCGTGAGCATTTCCAGAGCAGAGGCTCTGACATATCTGCTCCCAGCAAACAGTTTAAATGTTGGCTTTAAATTCCTTAACAGATTCCAGGCCATCATCTTTTTTAATTAAATGCAAAAAAACTATGTTAATGTAACGTTAATGTTGAGATTGTCATTGGACAGATGTCAAGAAATTCAAAGTTATGGTTCCCACAGCAACCATAATTTAGCGAACCCCTCCCCCACTTCCACAACCACCCTCCTGAAACATATTGGTCTCAAATTGTACAACAGGCACCAAAGCGAGGGGAAGCTGAGAGAGGCAGAAATTGTGGCTGGGTCCTCTTGGAGCTGCTGCAGACGGGCTGGACTTTGTCTCAGTCCTGTTTCTGGAGGAGAAAGTACTGCCAGTGGCTGCACTGGGACAGAATGGCCCCTATCTACACTTGACAGTGATTATATTATTGTGTGGCAGGGGTATACTGGAAACTCACTGCACTCACTTCAGCAGCATATTCACTGGTATACCTAACCCAGCACAAACCAGCTGTAACTAATTACAAAAATGACCTCTATGGCTCACGTGTCAGTTTTAAGCCAAATGCTGAAAGGAACTAATACCATAACACAGACAGCAAAATGCAGATGTATCACTGTAGCCACCAGTCAACATGGCACAATGGAACTATCCTTTCTTTACTCATCCCAGAATACAATGCTCTTCATCATTATGCACCAGAGTGAACACTGAGACACACAAAGCACAGAAACAATAATTTCCAGAGAAATAACAGTTTTCACAATATAGATCTTCAGATCCTGATCTCTCGGGCTTTATAAGTAAAGGAAACCTACTAATTGCTTCTAAAAGAAAAAAAAAAAAGAGAGAGAGAGAGAGACTGAAAACTTAAAAAAATAATCCCACGCAGTGTTAAAATTCGTAAGTTTGGAACCAGTACTGGTTTTGAGACATTTTATAATTATCCTTATATGCCATTTCGACCAACTCCTCAATTCAGTACATTAAAGAAAAACAAAAAATCCATTCACCCAATGACCTCATGACCTCTCTCTTGCTAATATCTCCAAGTGTGCTACATGTCCCAACTTTCCTTGTTCTAAATTGTCTAATTTGAGTTAACCTAATCAAGTTAGCCAAACAATTACTGTCAATATGTATTTTCAAGTTTTCTGTTTAAACTTTAGACCTTAAAAGCACTTACATTCATGAAAGTATGTTTGTTTTTCTTTTTTTATGAATTTACCAGTTTTCCCACACCTCTCCTTCCAAACCAATTTGCAGTTATTTTGGAGGACTATTACAGCTACATACGCTAAACTTCTGTCATTTTATGCATGCCTTTTTTACAATCTTCGAATGATTTTTACAATCTTTGCATGATTCTACATTTAATCCTAAAGCCAGTGAGTTATATCAGTCCACCATTAAAATAGCTACTGCATCCTACATTGACAGGTCCTCACTTGAGTGGAAATGATAAATTTCTAGGCAAAATACCATGAGAAAACAATACTTTTACCACTGGTGTTGCCTGACCATATAAGCCATTGTTGGAGTCAAGCAGAATTTGGATGCTTTACATTATTTCACAAAACATGAGAAGCGATGTTGTTGGTGAATTGGGTGATATTAGCCTTTCCTACCATGTCACTGTCATCGAGGGCTGCTCAGCTGTGCCCCCCTAAACTGAGACCAACATTTTATTCTTTTTAAACAGGTTTTAAGACTCACATGAAAGAGAAAGCATGCTTACCAGAAAGTGTTTGGAACTGCTAATTGAGTGTCCTGCATGTACATTTATTAGTCTGGCCTTTAGGAACCTTGCTAAAGGCTTGTTTACTTAAGATTTTTTTTTTCCAAAGAAGCACTTGACCTGCATGTGGAATGGGAAGAGAAGGTGACAGAGAGAGGGGAGGAGGAAATATGACCTGTAGGACATCCATCAAGTGATTTAAGTCTATACATATAACTGCAGTTTTGCCTTTGAAAAACGAATCAAGTAATGCTGCCAGCACTTGCTCTTCCCTGTCAGACACTTCTTTTATTCTCAAGCCTGTCAATAGCTTAAAAGTTGCATTATATCCTCTCCAGTGTTAATACAGCAGTTTCCCTTTTGATTTCATATTCAGTTCATATTTGTGGAAGCAGGAGGGGCTCTTTACTTTACTTGATAAATGGCAACATCTGGCTTTGTGATGGGCCATCACCAGCATGTTTAAAGAGCTGCTGACACTTCAGGGAAAACTTCATAAAACATTTCATTTAGAGGCGATTCTAGTTATTTATTCTATTTTCTGCATTCCTTGTCCTGCACTTTATAGTAGGGACATTTGCATGAAAACAGATCACAGCTCCTGAAGAGTTCATCTTCACATAACATTTTTTTCATCTCATGCCCTAATCACTAATCATGCTTGTGTCACAGCAATCCTATCCATAGCAACCACTTATGATGTCATAGAAAATTAGAGTTTCTAGGAAGGGTAATGAATAAGGCATAATGATATTAAAGGGCCAAATTGCCTATTATGCTACAGTAGTGTAAAAATTTGTTAAAGTCAGTAACAGAAAACTGAATTGTAACAGACAACTGAATTGTACTATTGCTCTTATACAAGCACACACAGGACTTGACCTTTTCTTTTGGTTACAGAAACACAATGAGCTAAACATTCCTGAAAATCAGAATATTTATACAAATATCTTAACCTGTCTATATATAGATACTTATAACAATTGAAAAAAAATGAACAGGCAATTTCTCAAATCACATTTTTACCAATTTTCATAGGAAGCTTCTTTCCTTGAAGTAGCAACAGGTCAAATATAGCCAGAGGTGTAGACATTGTACAAACAAGGCTTCTCCAAAAGGCAAAATACATTCTTGACACTTATTCTTTCAGTTCTATGCAGTTTTGTGCTGAATATTTGTAAGCAAATAAGTATTCCCCATTTCTTATACATGCATTCAGCAGTTTAGCTATATGTGAAAATGATAAATAAGCAGGAACAATGCAAGGGTGGAGATCTGGCCCAAGCTTTAGAATGATGATTTATTTATATCCTGTGTGTAAATACTAAAACATTCTTATTTCATGCATTAAGCAAAATGAGGCAAAGAATTTCATGTTTATGATGTAAACTCCACAGTTTATCCATTAAAACATGAATCAAAAAGGGGACACAAATTCTTCTCCTGAAGTCACTGCTAGAAAATGTGAGTTGCAGGAAGTCCATTTGTGGCAATGCATGAACATATCTAGAGAGAGAAGGGCAAATGAACTAAGGTTCCTAATAGTGGAAGAACTAAGCTGTGAAGTTGTGAACTTTTAGCTTCCTCCCAAGGAACTGCTGTAGGGATAGAAAAGATGTTAACGTGTCCTTCCCTCTGAGCAGTCATTCCACATCCTGTCATTGCACAGGTAACAGAGTCCATATAGATGACATTAGGTATGGTTCTTTCCTGAACCTTAAGTTCCACAACCTCACACAGAGAAAAAACACAACTTCAGCCATGGGAGAGCACCCTTGTTGCCGCTTTTCCAGAAGGAAATACTACTGCAGCTGAGCCTTGCCCAAAGTTTGATAAATACTGCAGCTCTTTTCATCTCTGCTCACAACTGCAGTCTGGAAATGCCCATTTATGCACTTACATATGTTATTATAATGTGCAAAAACTTGGAATTGAAAAGAAGTTAAATAGTGTATCTTTATGTTACGTTACATTTTCTAGAAGTGCAATTGAGGTATCAATCATTCCATTCTGGCTGCATTGATCGGTAATTTTCATTTTGCAATTTCAAATAAAGCTTCTCTCCACAGCAGCAACGGCAGCACTTTCTAGCATATAACTTCAGTTCATTTTAGCTTCATGACTTAAAGATCCTCTTTCCCCATCATTCTTGCACATCTTCTAAGTGGTAATTCCACTTTTCCAATTAGATTACTGGAACATGCCAAGTAAAGAGTCACCTTTTCCTAAAGCCATAACATCAACCTAACAAGCAAAGTTAGTCCAAACAATAGCTCAGTCCCTACATTCCCATTGTAGCTCCTGCATTTAGAACATGGATCTATACAGAGGGAAAAAAATGTGTGTATATATATATATATATATGGAGAGAGAGTATAAATGTGTGTATACATAAAAACCCATGCATATATAAATAAATAAACAAATAAACATATACATAAATAAATAAATAAATATGTAAGAAATAAAAGTGAACCTTAATAGACAGTACTAACAAGAGCAATTGTTCAAATTACACTACTTTTCAAGAAACGGGACTTAAGAAAAAATAAAAATGTTAGGAAAGACTCACACACACACAAAAGAAAAAGAAAATGGAAATACTGTAAGTGGCTGAAGCCGGAAACCAGGCATGTTCAAATCCTGATTTACCACATAGCCCCAGGCAAGTTAGTACTCTCTGTCCCTCAGTTTGCCCATCATTAAAATGGGGATCATAACCACTTAATACAACAGGCTGTTGCAATGACATAGAAATTCATTGCTCTTTTAAAAACTGTGAGCTCTCCTAATGAAGGGTTCCTTTGAGATACAAAGAATTCGTATCTGGAAAGTAGGAGTAAGGCTCATTTTCATTAGTTCTGACCAACAGTTTTCTTTGCTAGCAGGTTTGGTTTAGACATAAAAGCAGAAAGTTCTTATAAAACTGACTAGAAAACTGACTGAAGGAAAGAAAGTGAGAGTGACATCATCAGTATTGGTATTCTATTTTTTAA
The DNA here is from genome assembly GCA_013396695.1 of Sakesphorus luctuosus. Classification (NCBI taxonomy): domain Eukaryota; kingdom Metazoa; phylum Chordata; class Aves; order Passeriformes; family Thamnophilidae; genus Sakesphorus; species Sakesphorus luctuosus. The sequence continues at coordinate 329,153 of VWZD01000004.1, read as the reverse complement.
AATTACTCATATTGTGTTCAAATACCATGTACCAAAATACTTCAGGCACATCAGAAATATCCAAAACAAAGAAGCTTCAGAGAAGCTTCAAAAATGACAGTAAAACTGAATTGAGAAGCCAGGACAGTATCAGCTAAAAGCTCCATGAATCCTACATAAGAGACCATGTTATAAATTATTTATAATACTTATTCAAAATCTTACATATTATTTATGCTACAATAGCACTTCAGCATGAAACTATGATTCAGGCCATACAAGGCTGTAAAGAAAACATTGCTGAAGAGCCATATTTGAGGTGGACAAAGGGAAGAAAAAAGTGAGGCACAGAGGGAACCAGTGTGACTTGTGAATCATCACACCACAACAGAAGCCAGGCAGTTTGGTCTTCCAACCCATCTGGTTAGAAGGCCATACAAGCGCATTCACACACTCTTTTAGAATGTGCTTTGACAATGGTTGCACACCCTCTTAAATGTATTTTCAATGCAGAATCACAAAAGAAATGTTCAATTCCAAAAATACCCATCAAAAATAAAACTTACAAACTATGGAAAAAAGAACTGTCCAAACAGAAATCATCAGTGCACATGTTTCGTAAGACCTGAATTAATACATGGACCATTGTGTTTTCACAGAGCAAATCCACTTAACACATGATAAATCTTGTCCTTTGGGGCCAGAGTTCAGCAGCTGATAACAAAGGAGATGACGTGTCGTCTGGAAGAGTGGCAGTCACAGTAGAGATGTTACAGCAAAGTTTTCCCACTGAGCCAACAGAATAGGGGAAAGGAGTTTCAGTCCCAGCTCTGTCACCTGCCTGTCTGGTGACTTTGGTCACAGCACTTCATGACACTCACCACTTCTTCCCCAATCTGTGAATCTGTGCAACCATTCATGTTATATACTCCATAGGGTCTACTGGGCCTTCCCAGCATCAATCTGATACCACCACTACCACTGTTTGCTAGTGTATAAGCCTCTCCATTTCTCCTCCTCAAAAACTTTCCATTACTCAACAGTTCTGATGAGATTTTGCACAGGACCATTTGCCCTGAGGAATTTCAATCATGGGCCAGGCTGCAGCCCAAACTACACTTTGATCCTCTTGCTCTTCTTCATGCATTAGAGGATGTTACACCACAACTCCCTCCTAGAATTCAATGGTTCCCACTGACCTCAGTCCCAACTCGTTCCCCTCTCTCCCCAGATTATTCTGCATCTCTTTTCCCTGCCAAATGTAGTGCTGGGCAACAGCATGAAGGACTGCAATAGGTGACACACCATGCAAGGCAGGTATGGCCCACAGGCCAGCAAATTATGGCAGCCTGGTCTGGATTCACTGCAGGCAGGACCAGAAGCTACAGGGGCAGTGGGGTTCTGGAGCAGGGATGTTACACTGCAAGCCAGTATGAAGGGTTCCTGTGCCACTGGAAGTCCTCAAACACAAGCTGAAAGCTAAAATCCATCAAGTACAAAACCCCTGCCTTCCTGTAAAGAAATGCCACCTCCCGTTGAAGTTTTCCTCAAAGCCATGGCACTCTATTATTCATCCACTTTGAAAAGTGAGATCATGAAGTATGATAATAGACTTATGGGGGTTTAAACTATTATTGTTATAAGGCAACAGAACTAAGGAGAAAAAACTTTACACTGCAGCAGGAGTTTCCTCACAATCACACTGCAGAAGAGGAGGCCAGAACAAGCCACTCAACTCCCCTGAAGACTAGTGGAAAGTTTTAACTGTGCTAGTAGTGCCAGCACCTCTTGCCTTGCCACCAGTGTGAGGGACAAGGCCTGTAGAACAGAGGTCCCTTCATTTTAGGGCATAGCAGCCCAGCTGTTGGGTCAAGAATAGGATGGGTGGACATTTTTTTTCCCTCCCACGGCTGAGGAAGCAGCAGCTGACAGGAATGCAGGAGTAGTGGTTCAGACCGAGCTGATACTTTATGCCACTGTTGTCACTGAGAATTGATGTTCCCACACAGGGAGCCCTCAGCTCACTGTCACTGCAAGCCCAACAGCCTCTCCTGGCTGTGCTTTGCTGGCTTCTGCAGCACCTGTTTTACCTGAGGATTGTCTGCTCCATGCTCTGTGTTCTGATTACAGCCTTTCATCAGGCAAGAGCGGATAACTGAGGCAAGAGAACATAAACTTGACCTGGTTTATGGGGTTTTCTTGTTGCATGCTGAACTTAAATGTGTTTAAAAGAAAGCTCATAACACCTGAGTGAGTAAGGAAAACATTCTTCATGCCCATTAAAGCTTTGCCCATTAAAACTTTACCACATCACTCCTATCCATGGAAAGTCCAGTCAAGGCATGAAACTTCCCCACTTTTCCTCTTTCTTTCAAAATCTGGCTTAACCTAAAGGTAGGAAAATAGAATTACTGACTTGTATGAACCAGATGGAGTCCCTCCTTATTTTGTACAAAATTTCCTTCAGCTCGGCCGTATCTAGCAGCATCCAAATGACAAAATCTACTGTTTCCCTCAGCTGAAATAAGAATAAATGTTTATTTACTTAACAGAAAAAGAAACTGGAAATATGGAGGAACTGAGCAGTTTTGCAGCCTACAGCACAATTTTACTGAAAGAACTTGATGAAACCAGTTCCTCTGCAACCAATACTTAATGACAAGACTACCTACATTCATCATTTTTTTTAATCTAAACTTTGGCATATGTAAAATATTGAAATAAACTGAGCTGAGAAACAAATAAAATGTGCCCAGAGCCACAAATGGGCCTTTTTTTGTTTGTTTTCTTGATTTTTTTTTTCTCCTCTCTTTTCCCCTCTCTGTGGTGTCTGCCTGCAATGATTAAGTTGACAAATGAAGTTCTGACTACTAATTAAATTGAAAATAGCAGATATACTGTGACAGTGATCTCTCTCTCCCTCGTACATCACCAGTAATAGTGACTGTGCGTTGTTTGCCCTGCTCAGCTATCCCCAAGCCCAGTGGAACAAAGCACAGCAGCTGACCTGCACTGAGGTGGGAAGGAGCCAGCAAGTGTCTCCTCTTGCATATCAAGAGAGTAGACAAGAAGAGTTTCAATGTGTAACTACCAAAGGTCAGAATCATCACTGTGCTGGTGCAAGCACGGAGCAGACCTGTACTTTGACTTGTCCTTCTTTAGCCTGGCAGAGGTTGGTTTATCTTCTAGGACACACCTCAGAGCACTGGTGGCTTGGAATCAGCATTATGTTCTATGCAGCTGTATAGGTCTATTTTTCTCGTGTCAGCCTCAGACCTGGTCCTGACACCCCATGGATTCTAGTAGTTCCATATTGGGCAAAAGGTGGTCAATACAAGGAGAGGTAGTGGCAAGAAACCTGTTATCCATTGGGATAGCAGTGAAGGGATCACTATATATGGGCTACAGTCAGCCCTGCTTGCACCACCTAACCTTTATGGTCTTTTCTAACAATTGTAGCCATTCCTCAGACTATATACTGTCCTAGTGATTCTTCTCATTCTGTGATATTTTATTTCTTCTCACTTGGTGCAGGTCCTTTCATCTCTATAACAGCAGAAATTTGAAAGCCACTCTGAATGCTTTGATTTTAAAGAAATACTTGATGTATATGAGCTGTAAAAATTCCAATCCAAATCATCTCTGAAGTTTATGACTTATACTCACAGAAAAATTTGTTCAATTGTACTCATTGCATTGCTTGCTTTATTGGGATGGTCTATGAGCTTTCTTTCAATATGTTATGCTGGAGATGACTCTCACAGGAAAAAGAAAAGCAAGTATTTGAAGTAAAATATCAGTGTGTTGATTTACCTATATAGATCATACACACATATAAAAATACAAACATATTTTATGAATAGTAATAATATAATTTGTGTTTCCATTTGAGTCAGCTGATGCTTCCATTTTTTCCTCATTTTCAGTTAGTTTATTTGATTTCATTATTTAAGTATTCTTTTACAGAATTGTCTTGCTGGTTTCTTTTTCAATTACAATGGGTCACCCATATGTTTCTTTCCTCATGAGACAAATACTTCAATAATGTTTTAAAGTATTTCTGAAAGGAAGAAAATTACAGCCATTCTGATTGCAGTTAGTTGACAACACCTAGAACAGTGACAGAATAGTAAGCTCTTACCAAAAAAACCAACTATCTCTGGCTAGTTTTAATTTTTGTCTTGCAGAATTTCCTTTTTGTTTTGGAAAATGTAAGGAGTAACGAGCTTATTTTTCATAAAATACATTTTTTTTATTATTTCTGGCAGGTCTCATCTAACTGAAGTCTTAAGTGAAGCTTTGAAAGTATTAGGCATTGCTAAAAAATGAACATTCATAATCACACTGAATGGAAGTTCTTTGGGTAAAAACTACATTTTCATTCTGTATTCAAACAGGACCTCACACAACAGAAACTGTGGTGAGCAACCTAAGTAGACTCATAAGGGCCAACTTAATCCAAGCTTCACTTAGAAAAATACTGAGTGAAAGCCTGTGGCTCACCCTTCATTTCAATCTCACAAGAATGATGGACTCCTTTTACTCCAGAGAAACTTTTGCTGATATACAGGATGGAAAGTTGATGAGACAGATGGACCCATCCATGAAAAGTTAGAGAAGTGTCTGTGCTGAAAATGCCCCCAATCTTTCTCACACCTCTTCCTAACCAATTTAGTTTGCCTCACTCCTATGCATAGAAATATACTTTGCCCTTTATTCACCCAATTTCAAGGTTATACTCAAACACATACTGGGAGATAAAAGCTTTAAATAATGTACATTCTCTCATTGTCCTTTTCATTGAGATCACAGGTGCATGACCTCGTCCCCCAGCACAAAAAGCTGTTGTCATGGAAACAGCTCAGGATGCCAACTTGACAACAACTGACATTCAAACCAGGAGGGACACCTTGTCTCCTGCCCTCTCCCACCAAAACTGTGCATTTCAGCAGGGGCCAAATACACAATGTTGTCTCCTTGCCAGGGCTGGGATGTGTTCTGCTGTGAGGAAGAGGTGCAGTTGGCTCCAGCCCCACACGGCACATACTGCACCCCAAAACCTGCCTTGGTAAAAGAGGATCTGACATTACAGCCTAATTAAGTGAGCTAAAAAGAGCATCCTTCACTTTCAATGTTTGGTAAGATGCAGTAAGGGGAAGAGGAGGCTACCTTTCTTAATGGCTGGAACAGAGAATCTCATACCAGCTCTCTCACAGTGCCCCTAAATTTCTTTCAGAGTGCCAACAGATCATTGTTTTCCTAGAGGAAAATCACTTCCACACTCTGCATTTCCACTTCCTGCCCGCAAAATGGGGATAACTATACCTATGGCCAGCCTCACATAAAGAGCTTTTGGTAATCAGTATTGTAATCCTTTTTTTTCTTATCCTATTTCCAGCTGTTTCGATACTGTGGTAATTATTCCCCATTTAGCTCTTCTAACTGAGTAATAAACAGTCCAGGAAGCAGGAGATAGACTTCTAGGTAAACGTGTTGAAAAAGTGGATGGACATTCCAGAGGGAAATAAACTCGAGGGAAAGGTCTCTTATTTATGTTTTGTCCCCAGGAGGTTTAATTGGAAAGAGCTATGTGGTTAAAGCACACCTGCACTCCTTGTCTCCTCCATACCTAAGCATTGAAGAATATGTGAAATGTGATACTCGACTTTAAAGGAAAAAATAAACATTTTCTTATGTACATATATATACACACATATATATATATCATTGTGTTTGGGGGAAGGGAAACAAAACACATACAACAGCATTTACTTTCCTGGAGGCTTGTGCATATTCTCGTGCCTGAATGCTGTCTTGTGATCTCTACATAACCTTTGAAACACAAGTGCATATTTCACCCTTGCAGACTAGCACAACCATTTTTTTGTCATTCCAATTTCATTTCCAGTGCGGTGTGGACTGCGGGCTCAGCAGTCACTGGAGTCTGAAGTGACTCTTGGGACCTCCTCACTGTTCTATATGCAAATGGCCCTGCACCTGGGCAGCCGAGCGGGCTTGCCGACAGTTTAGTTATGCAAATCTGATTGATCGAGAGCATATTGCAGAAGAACACACGCAGGCCTGAGACACTGGCAGCTATATTTCACTGGCTAAATTCCCGAAGAAAAAAAAAATTAAATGCCAAGCATTTTGATGCATATTCCTATCAACCCCTGAAGTGCACTAGCATTTATTTCGGTATGTTTTCAACACTTTGCTTAAATGTTGTTAATGCAATTTCTTGTGCTATTGCTGAATTCACGGAAGGGCTTGTTTTCTGTATTTTTTTTTTTAAAGGCACAAACAAAGACCTGAAACAACAACAAAAAATAGTTACTATGATGTCACAACACAATAGGTCTGTCAATTTGTTTGAAATAATTCTCCAGGAAGTAAATGTAGTGTTAAAATATAATTAGGTCCTACAGTACAGTGGAGTGCAAAGAAACTGATGTACTAGCACAAGTTGCCCAGACTTTATTCTTTCTGTAACAAAAGGTAAAATAAACAGTGGGAATGTAGATTACATACTGTCACCCAATGTCGAAAGCACTTCTTTCTGTTTGCTAAACACTCTGTAGAAAAAGGCAGGGAAGGAAAAGAAAAAATAAGATAGAAAATAAAAGAATCATCTGGGATCAGCTCAAAATAATAAATTCATTTTTTATTTAACAAAGGAAAAAAGAAGAAAATAAAAGAAAAAAGATAACCCACCTATGTGTGAGCATGTGGAAACCTCTAATATAGAACATGCTTCAGGCATCAAGTTAATCTCGGCTTATTGCATACAACTGATTTATCTTCATTTCTAAATGAGTGGTGAGCCCTGGTTCTAATATTTGCATTTCTTATAGTTGTGTTTGTGTACTCTAATACCTTGGGGAGACATTCATGGTGTTGAAATAACATGATTTTTGGTTTCTTTTCACCCAGTTTTTCAGAAAAAGATACAGACTATTTTAATGCTTGGAAACTAATAAAGCTACTGGGAAGAGATGCTAAACCAGTCTTTTGAATCACTCATTTTATCTTTTCCAAGTCACTTTTCAATAGAGGCTTTCAATGAGAGTACTAATCAGGATAAATTCTCGATATAAATTTTCTTGATTTGAAGTTGGGGGCTTTGCTTGTTCGTTTGTTTGCTTGTTTGCTTGTTTGCTTGTTTATTTAAAACAGTCTCTTCTCAGGCAAGTTTTGACGTTGGTAGTTCCATAGCTAAGGGCTTACCATTGCACAGGTCCCAAAGCAGAGTAGAGGAACTACCACCAATGGCATGCCTAAAATGACTAATGCAGCAGAGTCTGGTCTCAGTTTGAGCCACAAAGCATTCCACAAAACAAACTGTTATAAGAGGTCACTAGACAAACACCTATTAGTTGGTCCTACAGAATATGAATTCCCAGAAACTCTCACAATAAAATGGTCTTCCATTGTGAATCAGTGCACAACGTTCCATACGTCAGAACATTTTTACATAAAAAGCAATTAAAATATGTATTACTTTGTTTAACTGGAAAAGAAAAAGTATTTGATTTTTAATCTCAGACTTAAATCTGTTTTGTTCTCAAGAGGACTGTGAACTGAACAAAATTTCTTGGCAACAGAAGATTGTCCAAAAACACTCTTAGAAATTCCCCTGAGAAATAGAGGTAAAATTTCTAGAAAGATGCCCAAGTTATCTAAAGGACTTGAAAAGCCAAGCAACCCTGCTGTAGTGATGTTAGAGCACAACTTATTGAATAGAAAACATTTCTCTGCAAGTTAAGTTGTATTGCCTTTGGCACAGACTCTTCAGCTGCAAATTTGTCCAAGGAGTGACATACAGTACACATCAGAGGAGTAATGAAGGAAAGAGGCTTAGATGGGCACTTTGCAGCTGACAGGGAGCTGTTATTGAGCCTTGTCTGCTGTATTTGGCAAGGGGGGGCGGGAGGAAAAAATAACACAGGGACCATCTTTGTCTCTCCCCAAATCCTACTACTATATCTTTTAAATAAATAATTAAATATATACTGAAAAAAATAGCTATCTGACATGCAAAGCCTAGCCAGAGGGTCAAAAATGAAGATCCTGGGAAAGGTCAAGTTTAATCTCTACCCACGATGCCCTAGTGCATCCCTCACAACAGCTGACTAACAAAAGGGGCTCAGCACTGTGACTGACAGAATTCTTAATTGTATCCACTCATTCATGACAATTTGATTAAAATATTACGCCAAAGTCTCACCCCCTGTTTGCTTCGATCCTCCAAATCTAATTTTGAATTTTCAGAAAGGAGATTACCTCCACAAGCATGACTGGGATGCTATTAACTTCTACTTAATCTTTATTACTGATGTGAATTTAACATATGTATAGCTTCGTCTCGCTACTGTTGTTTTCTCTCTAAAGTAACGTCTAGGCAATATACAAGTGGCGGACATTAATTTTCACTTTGATATTCAGTCATACCAAAGCTTATACTTTCATATGAAAATTTAAAGGAGTACTGTCTTAATACCATGGCACAATTAGACTGCATTAAAAAAAAATTAAAACCCAAATAGGCACTAGCTGCCTCTGGTCCCCACCAAAGAAAATAACAAAACCCTGCTGAACAGACTGTAAAGTATTATAACTTTTCACTGTTATCTCCAGCTATGTCCCCTTCACTATAGGAGCTGTTCCAAGGCCTGACAAGAACTGGTAGGTTCTAGTCAATGTCAATAATGCAACTGTGAAAAAGTCAAGCAAGCAGTTAAACTTTCTAATCCATTTGGATTTTTCCCAAATTTTTGAAACTAATAATTGAATATGGACATTGTTACCTGCGTCCTCACTTCAAAGATATTTGAATAAAAGATGCCATTTAATTTTCAAATGCTTACCTTCTCAATACTTTTCTCTCCACAGGTAACACAGAGCAAATTGACAACACCAGCTGAAATTGTGTTTATAAGAGTATTCACAAATACACTGAACATGAAACAATATTAATAAATGGACTGGGCAGAAAAAAATCCACTGAAATTGTTATTTTATTTCCTTCTCTTTCCCTCAGAACATCAGAAAAATTTGCTTTTTGCAAAAAAAAATTTCATAATTTCTGTCCATGTCTATTAATTGTTATTGCAAAAAAACAAGTAATATATTAATTTCCTAAATTCAGATACAGTGACTTCCTAATTTGCCTGTCTAACTGCTTCTCTCATCAGCAAGGGAGTATTTGTACTTGACTCAAACTTGGGGGAGGATATCACCTACAGTCATTTAACATGTATACCAGTTACAAGGAGCTGTAGAACTACCTCAAGTGTCTCAAATCCCACGTTATGTACAATGACTGATAGGCTTATATCTACAAGTAATTCCTGAAAGAGGTTTCTTAGAATCCTTTTCCACACTTCATACAACATTTTGCTCAAATAAATATTTACAGTAGTGTTCAGAATCTGAGTTTCTTCCAATCAAGGAATATAATCTGTATATCTCTATTAAAACCTTTCTCATCAGCTCCCTAGGACCAAAATTATTCCTGTACTCAAAGTATTTAAGACTCTTCTACCACCTCTGTATAAAGAAATATACACAAACTCTTTCTAGCCTGTTCTTTCTGTTTCTAACACTGCCATGAGACTCAAGAACCTCAAGTTGGGAGAACAGCAGCACAGTAAAGAGCTTCCATGTCTTGTAACAACTTCACATTTTTTATGAGGTATTCCAACTGCAATTGCAGAAGTGTAAAAATTGTCTGAAGTTCCATCATGATTGTGACAATACTGATGAACACTGAAAATATGCATCTCACTGGCCCATCACAGAGAAATCTCTACTTTGACCAATTTCACTATAGCTTTTATAGGATCAATACATAAAGGACTATGTCATAGGACAAAAAAGAAACATTCAGTAGATCTGCCACTCTCATCCTCAAGGAGGATGCTCCTCCCTGACTCAAAATTTGTTTGTTTAACCCTTTAGTATAAGAGTACAGCATATTGACCCTCAAAGGCTTCACAGTGCCATTAGAAGTAGTGGTGCAACAGATGGATCACGCCATAATCAGCCTTGATGCCCAACAGTACTCAGGAAAGGATAAAAGTATCAAAAAATGACAGAGAGCTCTGCTTCTCCCTTGCAAATACACAGTAGAACTTCTGCACCCACAAAGAGAAGACCAAAAAGCCAGTTTCTTGTTAGGTGTGGAGGAATGGAAAATGTGTACGTTTCATTCAGTGAGGCACCATGTTTTCTGGGAGCTTTCTGGATAGTACAGACCAGAAGCTGGGCAGCATAGCTGTATTGCAAGGGCAGGCTTTGTGGGACAGCTCTTCATAGACAGTAGCTCTGCTTTGCTTAAGGTCACATTACTTTGCTCATACAGAGATATCATTAGAGGTTCCTTTTTCTTTTGCCAGATTTTTAACAATTGCAAAACTCCATCACTTCTCCTACCTGGCTGTCTCTCAGTTTTCAGTGAATCACTGCTGGGGAGACATGTACTGGCTGTGCAGGCAGAGCAACTCAGGGATCTCTCCCATATGTGATAAGCAGAGGGGCACTTGGCACGCTTAACAATACCAAAAAATACTCCAACTTGCTTTGACTCACTTTCTCCAAGAATATGCATCCCCAGCCACCCATCACAGCCTCTTTCACAGCCTGCACAAGTTTTCTACGGCACAAAAGTCAGCAAAGCAGTTCATCTGTTGCTGCGGGACCAAAGTGTCTAGACCCAAACTTAGTTTCCAGGTTTGAAAAAGCATGTTTGCATCAGGGCAAGGTGATAAATCAGCAAGCCAATATCTCACACTGTCTCAAGAATTCAGATGAGGGAGAAAAAAGCCTTAATGTCACTAAGGGAAGGCAACCCTTACCACATATGGCCCCTATGGGGACCACAGGTTCTGCCTCAGGACTCCCAACTGAAAAATCCCTCAAAGAACAAAATTAAGTCCCTTGCAGTATATCACCCTAATTTTGACACAGAAAGTGGCTCTGTCCTTATGTTAAATCTACGTACTACAAAAAAATTACCAAGTGTGGAGGGAGAGATGAACACTAAGACCATGCCAAGCCATGTTTCTCTGACCATGGTAAATTTTCATGGAAAATAGCAATTTTGTGGTTAGCTGCTCACAATCCTCGATATCAAACTTTCAACAATTCCAGCCTACTGAATGCCAAATGCAATGTCCCACATCATCTGAGACATTTCTCTAGAGAGATGAAGTCAAACAATCACAAGATCTAGTTTTTCCCCCATTCCTGTCTTATCTCCATCTCTAAAATCAGAAAGAGGATTCTTCCTTGCTGTGGCCTTTAGAGTTTTCTTCATCTCCTAAGATCTCGGAATATTACAGGACTTGTGGAATTACAGTAACAGAAACATAGATAAACTCTTAGCCATGCTGAGCCTTGCTGCAGTCCGCAACAGCATTTATACAATTCTTGCTCTAACATTCCTGAGTTCCCCAGAGGTTTCTTCACGACACAACTAGTGGTGAGAGGAGCAATAGTCAAAAGGCTAATGGGAGCATAAATAAATAAATAAATAGATCAATAAATAAATAAATGACCACTGCTTGAAGAAATTAAGGCCTAAGTAAAGAGGCAGAGCATCCTCCTATATGGCCCAAAGATAGAGCATGGAAGCTGAATATATTGGGGTTTTAAAGTTTCCATCTAAGTATTTCTAAATAGCCATGGCATTACTTTAAAAACTCATTTTCACCGCTGTATACACAGTAAAACTCCACTCATTTTCTGAACTGGAGAGGAACATCACCTCTTTCCATACACAGAGGTTATATGCTGCTATAGGAAGAATCTCAGGTGTTAACTCAGATATGGAGCTTATTTGGAACAAGAAACTAAAAACTAAACAAACCACCTCTGCCTCCCCACAGCTATCTCTAGATGTCCATTCCTGGGATAGCAGTTGACCTTTGTCAGGAGTTTCTGTCTGTTTGAAGGGTAACACTAAGCAGTCTTTGCTTTTCTAATTATAACTGGGAGTTTTCAGTTTATTATAATGGAATCCAAAGAACTGAAATCACATTGTGTGGAAAGAGAATAGAACACCCTGCAAACACTCCAAGCCCCAAAACAAACCTGAAAGCTGCTAAAAAATTCAACCATCATTTGAATAAAGCCAACCTGATTTTGTTCACGGTATGCCAAATGGTTTCCTGTCATTTCCAGTAGGATCTTTTTTTTTCCAGTTCACAATGGCCTTCAATTGTCAATGCTGTGAAAAGCTAACAACAATTTAAAGTAGTGGGCTCCTATCAGCATTGTTCTCCTGTTCAGAGGCACAGAAAACAAGAATACACCTATGTTTTCCATACAATGTAGAAAAATGTAATTCTCTGTTTAGTGTCATATCAACAGCTCGTGTCCCAGTTCAGCACCATGGGCAATGAATGACAGGCTGAGCTGTCCATCTTGACAATGGGACCAAGATATCTGTGGTCGAGGCTGCTATATCATTTTCCCCTTTCCAAATAATGTTGCTAGCAAAATCTCCTATTTTTATTCCTTTATTTTTTTCTTTATCTACATACAAAGTATAGATAAAAATGAAATTGAGTTTATAAGACAAGCTGCAAATAATGTCTTGATAGCACAGGAAATGTTACATTCCCTCACATTGCAGCATGTGCTCTCAGTGGAGTACAGATTTCTTTATAATACTAATAAAAATAGCTGTAGTCCCCTTCTTTCAACAAAGGCTTCCCCCCACCCCAGCAGTTCAGTAGAATATATCTTATTTTCTAGTATAAAAAGAAGCTTTTTCCTTCTTTATAGGTAGCAGGCAGACCACGGTTAACAATATGTAGCTGAAGGGTGATTAACTCCAGGTACTATAGGTCTGGAACTGGCAATAAAGAGGTAGCTTGGAGCTGTGCACTGAAAACAGCATTTATTCAAGAGAAAGGGAGAAATGAAACAAAAGTTTGACAATGTTAGAAAAGAAATGTAAGAAATAGGTTGAGGCAGATATAGCATAGCAATGATTTACATGCTGCTACTGTACAGTGGCTGTATGTTGTGCTTAGGATAATATTTAAATAAAAGCAGCGTTAGCCTTGGCAGCCTGTGTATTAACACACTGAATTTATGTTGCCTCCAAGGTAAAGAGCATCTTTTTATTGTAACATAGACAGGAATTGCAGTGTGTTGAGAGCATTTTTGGCAGTATATTCTACCTTAAGCAGAGTTTACTGGATTTGATTCAGTTTATTTTTATTTTGTCATTATTTTTGGAGAGTTTTCATTTGTTTGTAAGATGTTGAGGATAATGATAATTTTTTCTTTCTACTTCTCAGACTTAAAACCGCTCCACTAGAGGAAAAAGTAAGTTTACATAGGAGACAAAGGAAAGTAGAAATTTAAGGTTAACAGACATTTGAAATTGATGAAGTAAAGGTATTCAGGCTGCAGACTTGTGGCAAAAGAGTTTTCCTGTCATGCAATGGTTAACTTTATATGATCTGTGGACTGGTGCTGTGGAGAAGAGAGACAATGGCAATGTCTCTGAACAGGCCTTTTGACACCGTGCCAGCATCAGTGTCATCTCCGCCTTGATCCTCCTTTACTTCTTACATGGCCCTCCTGAAACTATCTGAGCTGCCAGGTAGTGTTGGTCATAGGGGGATCTTAGCAGCTGGCTGTTTTGTGACAAATGACACAGAATCAGCAATAGTACATGACCTTTATGGATTCTGGCTGTCTCTTAGAAGTATGTGAAATATTCACAATGAAATACAAAACCTACTTGAAATTCAAGTTGCTCCTCAGACAATTACTATGGAACCAAAAACCTAACTGCCCTGTATTGGTAAGATATTTATATTTCTACTGCCCCCATAAAGTTCTCTGCCTTGTGCATCATTATAGAAAATAACAAGAAGTCAGAGCTTTTTTAAGTACAAGGTCTGTCCTCAATGAATGTCTGAAGTACAGATGAATGACAGTGAAAAAAGCAATCCCAGTGGTAGCAATATGATCTGGAGGCATAGTCTTGGAGCCGAGGTGGGAAACCCTTCAGACTCAGCCAAAATAAACCACTGCTACTGAGGAGGGGGGAGTGGGGTGGGGGTGGAAAGGCACGTAGAATTAAGGCATTACTTCAGAAAAGCAACTGCAGTATTTGCTACAAACTTCTGAACAAAGCACATTGAATCAACAATATAAGTAAATCATGACATCTTCTGCCTCCCAGAGCAAAAACACTAATCATGTTAGGTCCCTCTGAACATCTGTCATCCTTCACAGTATGGAAAAGGGTGAATTTTAGATCAACAGACTCAGATTCTGTCAGATCAGGTATAAGGAAGTCAGTGTTATACTTCAAGGGCCTCTTCTTTCATGTGTCATGTCCCCTTCCAATTTAATTGAGTGTAGGTTTCCCTGCCTAAATTCCTTATGCTATTATTTAGCATCACACTCAGAGAATAAAATTCTGGGCATTAAAACACTGTTGTTGGGAAATTAAAAATCCCACTGGGTTTAAGACCTCCCCATGTGTTTTAATATATCTGGAAGTACAACCGGGAAGATAACAATAGGACTGGAATTCCATATTTGGCAGTTATAATTCAATGAGATTGTATGCCTCTTATTTAACTTGATATTATGCCACTACAGAAAGTGAAGAATATGAGCCTGGGGCAGATGGATTTTTTATTTAAAGTCATCAGCAACAGCATGAAAAAAGGAAAATTAAAAATTTTAATGGATATCTGCCCCTGCAAGAGCAGAACAAATGCTTTCTCTGTCTCTGATGACTTGGAAGCAACCTGGACTGCAATCCTGGGGTTCCACACACTCCCTCACTTCTCCTTCTTCCAGCAATTAGGAAGATACCAAGGACTTTACCCTTGCCTTCATTGCCAAAAAGTAGTGAATTTATCACAAGACAATTAACATACTCCAGTAAAACTCTCATAGAACCATGGAACAAGTTTATTTAGTACACTATCTAGGCAAAATCAAAACCATAGTCAGCATCAGTGGTTCCTCTTTCAATACAAACTTCATTGCTTTGCTTCCAAAAGGATTTTGCAGAAGAAATAAATGCACAGGTATTTTTTTTCAAAAATACCTTGCTCTCTACAGCATTACAAACATAACCTATATTTATATTGATCTGCTATCTCCAGTCCAGGCCTGAGAGCACTCTGGATGCTGTTGTTTTCTCATCACTGCACTGAAATATCAGCAGCTCCTGTAGACACTGAAACATGTATTCTCACAAATACAGTATGGGCTTTCATCTCAAATCAGGTTCAGTCCATCTGACAAAGGCTCCTAAGTGCTTAAGAAAGGTATAAAAAAACCTTACACTAGAACAGCAGTCTTTTACACCTATGAAGAGCACTGACCTCTAAAGTAAAAATTAATGTAGTTTAGTTCCTCTCTAATTATATTTTCTTTCTCTGAAGAAGATGAGTTGGTTTTGCCACATTTAGAATACCTAAAACTTACTGTAGTTGATCATATATTATCCACAGGTCTATTTTTCTTTTTAGAAAAACAGTTCTCCATGACTACTTAGATAGTCTTGATCAATTCCTAAAAGCTGAATAAAAAAACAAAACAGAACCACAAAACACAAATCCAAAACAAAAGACAAAAAAACTTATCTGGTAAAACTTAGAGAGTTCCTTATGCCAACGGAGAGAATATTTTTAAAAGAACAAAAATATACAAAAAAATTGGCCTAATAACATGTCTTAGTAACCAGATTTTTAAAAAGTTGGTAGTTTAAAAAGCTCCAGAAAAGAAGTCCCAAAGACTCAGGAATCATCAAAAAAAATTCTGCAACTAGTGCTATATAAGCCCAGTAGAATGTTAGACTAAGTTGTCACAACAGTCACTCCTAGACTTAAGATTCTTTAAGAATTCAGAATTATCACAGAAACCATGCTCCTCCCTCCACTTGATACCTATTCCTTGGGAGAATGGCATAACATACAATTTGGAGAGTTATCAAGAGCTATTGCCAGGTCACAAAAATCTGTGAAAAATTGTGAGCTAAGGAAAAATTTGTGCAGATAAAGTGACCTCTACAGTGAAACACAGGAGTTAAGAAAAGTATTTTCAGATAAACCAATGCAAGAGCATATAAAGTTAGTGCAGAAACACAAAGTCCATGATGATTATAATACAACTTGATTTAAAATATTCCTTAAGGTGTGGTTTCAGTAATACTTAAAAAGGCCTGACAGCTCCCTGTCAAGGTATGTCCATGTTATTAACTTGTAAAACAACTGTCTTGCTCATAAAACAATCCAAACTGGAAAACACATGGTGGACAAAGCCAAGGACAACAGCAGAAATCAGTGCTCAGCCTTGGTTTGATGATGTGTTGAGATGTGCCTCCTAAGAACCTAAATTAGCTCTGATGAGTCGCATCTTCATACAATTCATCTTCATCACACTGAAACATGAAAAAATAAAAACCAGACAAATAGAAGCTCAGCAAGCAAGAGGCAACACTGACAAGAGAATCACTAGGACAAATTTCCCAAGTCACTCCCAGAGCTGAACACTAGAGTTGCAGTAAGTGAGAGACAAGATGACGATCTGTAAAAACCTTCTGTCACTATGTCAAGTGAATGCAGTGGGACCATTTCATGCCTGCATTCCAGCCAGTGTTTGGGGGTTTCTTCACCCTTCTCTGAGGCAAATTCTGTGTTCTGCCAATAGCTTGCTGTCCTCCTCACCCATACAGTCTTTACATTCTCTCATCAGATCTTAACCAACTACTATTCTATTACTTATTTTCCAGGGATTTCATCATAGTCATGGAATGATTTATTTTGTACTCTATAACTCAGTTCTCCATTCTTCTATTGATCCTGTTGTTTCACACACTCCCCATCTCATTACTGTACTTCCCAGCCTTCTGGTTTTCCTTCCTCCCCTTCAGTTCTGTATTGTAGATGCAGTTGATTTTGCTTTCATCATTTTTTCTTAGGGTTGCTATGATGTTCACTAAATTTTTTACTTTTCAAAAATCACAAATTATGCAGCCTTACATTTTCCCTAGCAAACTGGCCAATCTTCTTAATATTTTACTATATTTGGCTCAGCAAGACAGAACAAAAACTGACTTTGCTCCTTCTGTTATCTGAGCTAGTTGCCGATTACCCTGTATGTAAGAACTTACATAATGAATTTCATTAGTAGCCCACCAATCTGGTTGTTTTCTATAGTTTCTCTCATCTCTGTTTTGATGGATTAGTTTAATGCTTGAGATTCTGCAATGCATTTAGCCTCAAAGTTTTTCTTGGATGTGTATCTACCTCCTTCACAAATACTTACCACTTGCCCCTGCTTTCACTCAGAAAGTGTTTTGTGAAAAAAAAAAGCCTCTAAAAAACATCCACAGGCTTTAAACATTACCCAGTTTTGAAATGCATCAGAGATTGCAGAAGACTGACAGACCTCAAGACAGTTTGAATTATTCCATTCAGCCCTCCATGCTGCTATGTCCAGATTACATGG
This sequence comes from Sakesphorus luctuosus, assembly GCA_013396695.1. Taxonomy (NCBI): domain Eukaryota; kingdom Metazoa; phylum Chordata; class Aves; order Passeriformes; family Thamnophilidae; genus Sakesphorus; species Sakesphorus luctuosus. The sequence continues at coordinate 311,678 of VWZD01000004.1, read as the reverse complement.
GACATGTTTAAATTCCATGTGTTGTGTAGTTTGAGTTGGGAGAGGGCAACCTCCTAAAGTGCCCCCAAAAATGAAGAATTATTTGAGGCTTCAAAGTGAATGAAGCATGTAATATTTCCCTCATATTTACATTAATTTTTTGTCTTTTTGTCTGAAAATTCAAACAAGTTTCAAGCCCCTTTGTACTGAATTCTCTGTAGACAGTGCATGTGACTCCCTCATGTGATGCAAAGAGAACTGGAAGGCAGAAGTCCATGCCTTTTCAAAGTCCTATATTAAACAAACAAGACAACTCCTGGATGCTTTACTGACTGCAGGGCAATAGCCATCACTGTAGCTCCAGGATGCTCTCTCACACCTCTTTATTCCCTCCTTTACAGTTCCCAGGATGGTGCAGAGCAAGACCTTGGGTACTGTTGAGAACTAAGGGGGAATGGGTAGTCTAGGGCTACACGGTGTTTATACTGCCAATGGCCAGCAGTTGTAATGAGACAGAAAAGACAGCTGAAGTGATGAAAGCTTAGCCAAACTTTCTGCACATAGAATAGGTAATGCACTTAGTTTTAAAGGCTAATAACAACAGAAAAAAAAATACCTTAAGAAGATAAAACGAGGAAGACAGATAGATGGGTATAGGACTTCAACTACAAGTGGACTGGCATGACCCTAGTAACATGAAGCTCCCTACAGTAGCTCTTTCTCTGTCATCTTAGATATCCCTTATTTTCATAACACATTTACTGATGAGAGTAAAGCTAATGTAGCATGAAGGGAAGGATGGAATAGAAGGCATCTTATTTATCAATACATCATCACTGTCACCAAGCTTTAGTAATAAGGTGAGATACGAACATCAGTCTGATTTTCAACAACACCATGCACCAGCATGTCTCTTCATTTCTATCTGGAATTGTGGGAGATCAGAAGTGCTGAAAAAAAGTTGTTGTTATTAATTGCTTTTTTCTGCCATAACTTGTACACTTGCCTATAAGTTTATCAATTTGAGATATGTTTTAAAATCCATTAAATAAAAACTTGTGTAATAAAATATCCAATTCTCATTATTCTACCATTATATTATTATTATTGAGGGCTTTCCTTATAGCACAGTTCATGCTAATAACTCTTTTATTATGTTTCCAGAAAGCATAAGTTCTCCAATTGGAAAGAAGAGTATTAAAAATAGAGCCTATGAAAAGAGTCAGGAGAATATTTTGTTTCATGTCTTGAGAGTAAGGGGATTTGACTCATGATTTTTGAAAATCTGAGGTCAGGAACAATTTGCAGATTTGTTTACTAAACCATAAAATAATGATCATAATCAAAATCTTAGACAAAAGTTATTCTCTTGCTGCTGCTGAAGAGAGATTTACCTCCATTTCCCAGGGATTACCAATATAATAGTCTTTAATAACCTGCAATTGTCAGACAAGCATGTTTTATTCCTTCACTTCAACAATAGCCCAAAAGTGCCAAAAGCATTTGCATTTATCTTCAGTCAGTGAAGTAGATGGCAAGAGCAGAAGGAGCTTTCTCTAACAATAGCTCTGGTGCCTTACAATTGTCTTAAATATTTCAACAAAGAGATATCTCAGTGTATTTCCCTGGCTACCAACGAGTTGCCAAAGGTCAATAACTTTAGCTTTAAAACCCAACTGATCTCTAAAGCTTTTCCTGCAGTTGAGAGATTAAGCCAGACTCATAAACATATTTATGAAAGAAGAGCAAGGGACTTCAGCCCAGCAGTTCAGAATGTAACACCATTTTGTATCTATATTATTTTTGGGATTAGAAACCATTAATTTCTAAAATTGTGCTGTGGAGCATAAGTGGCAACAGCTGCAGCTATCTGTTTGCTGTCTTTCCACATGGGCTATTTTCTATGCAAGATATGCATGAAGAACACAAATAAATGGGGTGCTACCTCTTTAGACAGGGCATAGTAAATTTAAAATAAAAAACTAAAAAGCATGAACCATGTTTGCCTTAAAATTATGAACTCAGGTGTTAATAAAAATGGCATCTTAAGGCAAGTCCTTACACACTTCCTGTTTCTGTAATCAATTCTTCATGCACAAACTAATACAATGCCTCTTCTTATTATGTCACTACTGTACACAGATCATTTCATGCATAAAATATTAATCCCAGACACAGGTCTTTGAAAGAATGATTGTACTGGCTAAACGAAGAGAGAGAGGTTTCTGAATGTAGCTCCAGTAACGCTTTCCAGTCCCAAAGCAAAACTGTGACTATAGTCAAGCTTATGGCTTTTCAATGGCACAAAATAGCAAATCTTTGGACAGTTTAATGATGTGGACAAAATGACTTAAAGAGAATGAGGCACACCGTGAGTCGTGTTCAAATATGAACCACTAAAACAAAACAAAACAAACACAAACAAACAAACAAACAAAAAACACAAGAAAAAAAAATTTGTCCTTTGCTTTTCACAAAACTTAACTTTTTAAAGAATTTATTCCAAAGTGAATCTGGGAAAAGTAAAAGTTTTGATTCTTGCCTGATAAGAGGGAAAAGAAAAGGGGGGGAAAGAAAACATTAACCTGAATGAACTTAGCCTTTAAGTCTTCATAAGATTTTTATTGTTGAGTATTGTTGCTCTTTATTTCACCAATTCAGAACACCACAGTGTCTGTAAACTATTCATTCAAATGTGTAACAAAATATCTAACAACGTGAAATTTAATTAGGAGAATCAGGCATGTTTGATCTTCCATTCCTTCTCAATGATATTATAGATTATGTTAACTGTACCCTGTGTCAAGGTCCTGCTGCCCCTTGTGTGCAGGTCCAGACCTCCACTGGAACATGCTACTTTTCACCTGTGGTCCATATTTCCTTGGCAATTAAAGCCACAATGCAGGGGGGTGGAAATTGCCATAATACTGAGTCAGAACATGGCTGAGGATTTACATTGTTAGGACAATTTCAGCTTCTTCAATTTAGTCCTAAGCTCAGATCTACTCTTTGAGAAAGACGCTCAGAGAAGTCTTCTGCCTCCAGAGTTAATTACTCAGGGTTTCATCCAGACCATTTCTAAATGTCTTCCGTACTGGAACCTCATTTTCTTTTCTCATAAGAGTGTTTTACAGTCTAAGAGATGTGAAAACTCACGTAAACAAAGCTTTTCAAATAAATAGTCCATCTTCTGCCAGCGAGATGGTTCACATGAATAAAGAGTTACAGCATCAAGCATAATAGAGTTCAACAACAGAATATGCTTTTCAATAGGTAAAACTTTGCTAGCCTGCAATCATTCCTGATAACGCCTCTGTGGTGGGTTGAGCCCAGCTGGATGGCAGGTGCCCACCAAAGCTGCTCTCTCACTGCCCTCCTCAGCTGGACGAGGTTTCCTGTGACAGGATAATGACAGGGAGCCAGCTCCAGCACAGGCTTCCTACAGAATCACAGCCTCCTTTGGGCATTCACCTCCTCCAGTGTGGGGTCCTCCATGGCCTGCAGGTGGATCTCTGCACCCCCATGGACCTCCATGGGCTGCAGGGGCACAGTCTGTCTCACCACGGTTGCTAGCACAGGCAGCAGGGGAATCTCAGCTCCGGCGCCTGAAGCAGCTCCTCTCCCTCCTGCTGCACTGACCTGGGTGTCTGCAGAGCTGTTCTCGCACTCCTAGCTCTATACCTGCAGTTGCAGTTGTGAAGCAACTTCCTCTTCTTCTTAAATATGTTGTCCAGGAGGCACTACCAGCATCAGTTGGGCTCAGCCCTGGCAAGTGGCAGTCCCGCTGGCATTGGCTGCATCAAACATGGGGGAGGCACCTCACAGCTTCCCACAGAAGCCAATCCTGTAGCCCTGACTACCAGAAGCTTTCCACATAAATGCAATACAGGCTCTTTGGAATATGCCAGGCAGTTTTTCTTGCCTCATGGCCTACAGTCTCCAAATCCTTCCAGATATTTATTTAACTCTTTTTTCTTTATAAGCAATTCTATCTTCCCCCTTCTATCTCTATTATTCTCCACTTACTGACCTCTGAGGTGATACACTTAAAGCCCCAGAATAGTTTGTGACATAGTAGTTGTGGTCTTACCTCTGGACTGTGAAGTAGTGCTTTGTACACACAGGCCACAAAAGACCACATATTAAATAGAAATTAAAGGCTGCTCTGCAATACAAATGAATTTATATTGAGAAGAGGCATGCACTACTGCAACAAAATCAACCGCTTTTGCATGTGATTTCTTTAGTATTGGGTGAGAATAATGTCAGGCTTTTCTTACAAAACAAATAAGAACTTCAAAGGGGTGTCAACTACCTATCTCCCAGGGGGAAAAAAAAAAGGCTTTAATTTGATCTCAGTAGGGCTAAAGAAATATTTAGCGCTGTCATTTATGTATGAGAAGATATTACAAGTCCTTCAGTACCAAGATGCTAAAAAGTGCTTCAATAGCCCTTGTCCTAGACAGTAAACTTGATACCTTTTACCATTTGGAATAAGATATGGAAAATTGCCAAAGCTGCATCACAGGATTAATTACAGACTCATCACAAAATTCTAAAACCACAATACTCAGGCAGCTAAGCAAGAGCAGTTCTCTAATAGGTTTAATGGACTGTTGGATAAACCTTCAAAATAATAGAAGGTGTGATCTAAAAAGAGATCAACAAATTTGAGTAGGCTATGATTCTATTCACCAGGTTTATTCCCGAGGAGAAACAAAAAAACCCACTGATTTATTGCATGCATTCTTCAACTATATTCTAAATAAAAGGTTTAAATATAATTTTAAAAATATTTAAAAGTGACCAAAGTCATGCTTACTTTATATTAATACTGAAAATAAATAGTTTCTTAACCTAGTAAAGGTGATCTTCCTTGCCAGAAGGACTCCTACCAGGACATGTAAGACTAGCTTATCTGAAGGTTTTCTAACTGTTAGATGCTATAAATGTCATTCCCTCCTGTTGGCACCAGGCTGCCATTTAGTTCTCAGTACACAGAACAAGTAGTGCCCTTTCCTAAATTTGTTTAAATGTCTAAGGCTATTACCTTGGTCTCTCACATGGTACATTATTTTATAGCACAAACAAGTGCACTAGCACTGCCAAACTCTCTTAAAACCAATTAAAAATAAACAGGACCTGAACAAACTTGCTGTCAATTAGCAAGTCATTGGTTGCTTTGATAATCACATCACAGAGAGTATCCACAGAAATTCAATTGCACCAAAAATTAGTAGTATCCCAAAGGCTAGAGAGACATAGACAAAGCAGTTCTGGAGCACAGGAAGGTTAATTCCCTCTCCCTTTCAACACCCACTCCCCTCCCTCAAGAAAGGGAGATAGAACCAGGCCATTTCCCCCTCTAACATGCTAAAGCTTTCAAATAGCTCCCAGGCATTTTAGAAGCAGTTGTACAGTGTTTGCTTGCCACTTTCAGTTAAACATGGTACAGCAGTCTGATGTCACCAGGATCTACTAACAGGAAGAGTTTATTTAAGGGAGTGTTAAAACTCCAAACAAAGAACTGTCCACAGAGGTCTCCATTTTCTGGATAAACACTGAAGTAGTTTATAGAGACAAGAACAGAGAGAACTATATAAAGCACTACCTCCCTTGTCTTTAACTCTCCCAACATTTGGTGGATGTGGATAATTTATTGCATATCAGCAAAATCAAGATAATTTACTACATATCAACAAAAGAACTGACAAGCAATTGCATAAAATCACTGCTAGCTTTGTGCATCTCTGTGGAGACAGTAGGTGTCTGCAGAAGCAAAATTATTAGAAGTATTTGCCCCTCCAGTACGTTCAGTCACCACTGTATTTCACCAAGTTACTTTCTCCACATGCTTTGCTTAAATGGAAGTTTTTCTGGTTGATCAACCTTTCATTTTAACACCATGTTTTCAACCGCCTCAGTACACCTGAAGGGATCAAAAGTAGAAAAAATTCAACTCTTTCCTGGACCCCTCAAAAGGAGGCAGAGTCAGCAGCTTCAAGGTAGAAGTAGAAATCAGAGCAAAACGGGTAGGAGGGAAAGAAACATGGCTGCTTGGGAAACTAGAATGAAAGAGAGAGTAGTAGAGGAATGGAAAGGGTTCTCAAAAGTCTGTGTTTTTTAAACCAAGGGTACAATTAACTCTATCCATGAGAGATCTGAGCTCCAGTTTTGCAAAAGCACTTTTAAAATACATTAAAGTTCTCACAAGACTCAAATATGGATACTTGACAGAGTTGTTACTTTAACTAGTTACTTTGTCGAGTTTATCCATAAAGTTTGACCACAGCATCATTAAACTTGATCTATTAGATATTACAGCTTTGACTCATAAGGTGTTCTAGAATTAACTGAACAGTAACATTATGAAGACCAAACAGCAAACATATCTGGAAGATTTCTAGACCTTCTTTTCAGCCACAGTTAAAAGGTCTCATCTATTCCTTCCTTTTCTAAACATTGCCATCAATAATCTAAAGAATTGAAGACCAAATATTTTTTTTTGAAGTTTGCAAATGGAGAAGAAAAATATTTGAATGAAAAGCAATGACAAAATAAATACTAGTTATCTCATTGATATAAAACAATAAAATAATAAATATCTCAGTAAGTTGTGTTCAAAAGGCATAGGATCATCACAACAAAATCACATCCCCCCATGTACACATTTTATTTACCTTTTGTATATAACTCAGACACTGAAGGAATGAGGAATCAATCTCACTTTTATTGATTGTGCCTCCTTCTAATCAGGTTCCCTGCTTCTTTTCACATATGCACATACAGTGATGTCTGAGTAACAAACAATGCAGAGCAATGCTGCTTCTTTAAAATTAAGATCCCCACAAAATATTTTAATGTCATGGATGCTTTGCTAACATTGCCAGGCATTATACATTGGGTTTAATATTAGATTGACTTGACAGTGTCAATCACATAGTAAGTAAAATGTAAAAAGCAGCAATAAATGATACCCTTGGCATGCAGACCCAAACACAAGTGGAAGCTGGAAAGAGAGAGGTCTTTCCCTTCCACATAACTGTGGCCTCATGGCATGGTTCCACTCAGAAAAGCCAGTAAGTGCACACTACTCACTGCTTGTAGCTGCTACAATTTTGGCTTCATAGGGGTAAAAAATAAGTGCCTTCTGCATTGATTTCTTGGCAAAAGAGCATTTGCACAGAGACAACTAAAGAGTACAAACTTTTAGATCTGATAAGGACCAGATAATAACTCATCTTGGGTCTCAGATGCAGGGGCACAGATCTGCAGTGCTCTTTTAAGAAATATGCATATTTGATAAAAGATTTTGAGAGACAATAGAAAGACAAAATCCAAGAACATGTTTAATTGGACCTTTTTTTATGGGCTCAGCCCACACAGCCTTTCTCTGATATAACTCTCATTTCCTAGAAAATTTCTTCTCATTTCACAGATGTTCAATTACTTCTTGGTTTATTCATTAGTACTTCCAAACCCCAGACTTAAAACTACAAATAATTCCAATATTTCCTCAAATTTTTATTTTTCTAAATACTAAGAATTTACAATAATAGATATTTCATGCAAACATAGACAGAGAGGATTCTATGTATGATAGCACTAAAAAGACTCAGTGCAAAAACAATGAAAGAAAGAAAAGGAAAAAATTAGGAAGTATATAGACTTGCAACAGCTTTTCCAAAGTTCTTCTTGAACAATAGCAAGTTACATTACTGTGGTTCAAATCAGCAAGAAATTGCCTCCTCTTCAAAAATTCCTAGCTGTCCTAGGAATGCCACCCAATCCTCTTCCACCTACATGAAAAGGACAACCTCCCTAGGGACCTTGCTGCTTCCGTACACAATCAGGACAATATCAAAAAGAAAAATGGAGAAGTCACACACTTTACACCCGACTAGGGATAAGAATCTCAGGACTCTGACTGCAGCTGGGGTTGTCTGATATTGCCCATATGCAGTATGTCATTTTTGAATATCCAAAGTGTTCTTTGAAAATTATTATGGTTTTTTTTACTAATGAGTAGATATTTTTCCCTTGTAGAAACAGAAAAGTAAGATTCAGAGCCCTACCTTGATTACATTTTTCCGGGGTCCTTTGCCTACATGCCTCTGTAGACAATCCATGCACCAATTCTGATTTAGGCAAGAAGCTGAAACAGGAGTAGAACCACTGGTTTTTTTTTATTCTTCTACAAAACCCCTACAGCAAGTATGCACAGCCCCAAGCAATTGCATCACAGAAAATGAAAATCAGCTGTGAACCCAATATATGGAGCTGAGCCATCACACATCCAAACTAGAATCCTAGCAAGAATCAGCAGATGCAGTTTAATGATGAAATAATTGAAAATATAATAATCAAACACTTTATGTGTTGTAAAGGCACTATCTCTGAAAATTTTATTTCCCCAATGCTTTTATACTTTGATATTTTTTTGCTGATATGTCTGTTGTGAGATCAAAACTAAATTTTTGAGCAGTTTTGACTTCTAGATACCTTCCTATGCTGAATGGCATTCAAAAACTTTAAGCTCATATATAGAATAGTTTTTGTGAAAATATCTTTTTCCCATCAACTGCATCAGAATCTTTGCCTTAGCTTTTACTTTGTGTTTTATTAGTTCATTTTAGATAACTCTCAAGCTTCGTTTTATCCAAAGATTACCACATCTCCTATGAAATTATAGTATCCCAAAGGAGATAATTTAATTACCTTTAATTACCTGCAATTCTCCTATTTTTTAAAAAGATTTTGTTAATAAGCTCACCATTTTCACTCACAGCTTGTCCAAACTAAAATAAAAGTGGTTAAGTAGGTAGTTTTAGTCATGATGATTTGATTCCAGAACTGATTTGGTAGAGGGTGTAGAGGTTCTGTTCAGTTGCCTTTCTTTTAGTATTAGTTCTAAATAATCTACTCTGAAAAACTCACAGAATTTATCACCATTTCTGCCTGTGGCATTTCCCTTTAGCCCAAGGATAAATCTTTCTAACTCTGGCAAATGTCAAGAATGCTCCTGTGATACAGGTGATCCTGCAATAATAAAAATCAACAGCTAAAAGCAGACTTTATTGTATTAATTATGGTACTTATGGCCTGCTATAAATTTTCATCTCATCCTTATTTAACAAAGGTTGTATATTACTATCCTCTATATCACTGTGACCAAAACCATAAGACCATCTTGAGTTATGATATGCTATATACATAAGCGTTTTTACAGTAAAGATAAATGCAGAAGTTATCTTATTGAAATCATAATGAAAACAGCATAATAGTTACTAATATATTTATATTATTGCAAGGACTTGTACCACAGCAGAGACAAAAGAAAGTTAAAGTCTTTAATTTAAATATCAGAATACAAGAGTCAATTAACTAAATATTTGTAAAAATACCTCAGCAATCTGCAACCCAGCTCACCTTTGCCAGATTCAGAACCATCATCCTCCTGAGAGCCACCTGCTGCACTGTCTTTTCAGTTTCACAGGTTACTCACAATGATTTTTTCAAAGTTAATCTCTGCCAGTTTGCCAGTGTATAAAGTTTGTCTCTTGCCTGGAACATGCTCAACAAAGCTTCAGCACACACGGACATTAGGAGGTCACATAGTATACATAGTGCCAGGCTAAGGAATGCAGAAAATGAACACTTCTCACCTCTCTAATATCATAATGTATCTAGCAGTATTTTCTGTACTCTTTGACTGGGCAGAAATAGCATTATTTTAGTTTCATGGAAATTACATTAAAGTAGCTGTACTAACATGTTTATTTGAGCTTTCTTTACCCCTCAACTAAACAACATCCAAAGCTTTCCTTTGGAAAAAGAAAGCTTTTCTCCAATGTGTTTCTCAGAACAATCACCAATCATGTCAAGCATAGTACAGAATTCCAAGGAGGAATTACTTGTTATTTTGTTTCCCATTCCGTAGAAAACACTTTTCCTCTGCCTTGAGGAAACTCTGATTTACAATTGCAGCTCTGTTGATTTCTCTCATTATAAAGTTTATATATGAGAAGAGTAGCTTAGCCCACTACTTTAGCCACCAACTCCCACTTTTTCAAAAACACAGACTATGGAAGTAAAGCTTTGTATAGAAAAGCTTTCTTTGATTTTTGTCATCTTTGAGCCAGTGCTTAACCATCATCACATTTTCAGATGTGTCACTGGATACTTCTGAAGTACAGAAATAACTGCGCTTTCCCCGTTGTTGTGTGTGCAATGTGTTGACTCCAGTCTGGAAAACCACCCTGCCAGAACAACTCCAAAGGGAGTATGCAAATCCTTTTTAGGAACACTGTTCACCATAAAACATCAAAACACTATCTGAATACATCTGGGAGATGAACAACAATTTCATTCTGGTCAGGCTAATCTCTAGTCTTTAGTATAAAATCACAGCTACATGAGTGAGAAGAGAAATAGAGTACACAGCAAAAAACACTTCAATGAGGACTTTAAGAGGTATCTCTATTTTGCCAGTAAAGTCCCTAATAACAGATACACAGATTACAGGGAAATTTGTAATTTTTCCCATAACATTATTTATCAGAAACCACAGTTTTTAGCAAAGCTAATTTTAGAAGCACAGGTTTTATACTTCTTATTTCATAGCACAAAAAGGGCATGTAGACACTGACTTCAGAAATCTTACCAGTTCTGGAGTTCCACCAAAAATAAGATAAACTGATGACTCCTTAAAGAAATCAATTTTTTTTTTTTAACAGTGGTCAAATATTTCAGGGAGAGATTCTTTAGACTCTAAATAAGATTAAAATTGTAAATGTATTTAAGAATGTCAAATAACTTTCCAATTAAGACAAATGGATATTGTACATAGCACACTGCATCTTGTGAGAATTCAATCACAAGGTGCATTTCATAGCACATATAGCTTAAGAATGCTTCCAGGTTTGGTTTATCTTTTTCCCAGAGCTTTGAGTTTGACATCACCAACAGAGCATCCTGGAATGCCATTTGTTTTACCAGTCACTTCAACACTACAAATCCCCATCAAAGATATACTTTCTTTCCAGTTATGCCATTGTCCCAATCCCCAGAAATATTAACCCCAAGAGCACTTGGAAAGACCTTGTTCTATAGTCATTGTGAAACTTGCCTTCATAGGAGGTATACACACATCCCTTGCACAGTGACAAAACGTGAGATCTTTTCTCTTCCCACAACAGACTTGTTATAGATAAAACAATTAGATGATCATTTGTCCATTCTGAGCATTTATCAAAAAGACCCTTCTATTGATTCAATATTCCATGTACATATTCCCTCCCTTACCAGCACATACTCTCTACAGTCTAAGGAAATATCATCCTGTGATTGGCAAAGGCCAGGTTCTGTTCCCAGGATAGTCACCTCCTCTCTGCATTACCTCAAGGAAGTCAATTGTTCTAAAAGCAGCCAATTACTCAGAAATGTCAAGCCTGGCATTTCTTCAGTGTAGTTTTCAGAAACCATTCATTTAATTCAGCAATACAGGCAGGTCTCTAGCATCTGGGCAGAATGGCGGGCAGCTCCTATGGAAGAGGAAAGAGAAAGTCCTGGTTGCCTCAAACCAGACCTTCGAAAAATAGCAGCTGTTTTGAGGCCCTAAATCTCTTTGTCATTCTCCTCGATCTATAAAATGGATACAAGAACATTTTCCTCCTGCCCAGGGATTGTGTGGATAAATACATTCCTATTTGTGAGGCACTTAGATAAGATAGCTAAGGGAGCTATGTAAGTTGATAGATTCCTTGATCTTAAGGAACTGTACTCTTGAAAGAAGCAGCTTGACTGACTTATAAATGTCCGTATTATTCACAATATGAAACTGCCCAAAGATAAAAAACATTCTAATGATATTTGAGAGCAGGCACTCCCCTTCGCCCCCTCATACTTTAAGGGCTCTGTCCCTTTGGAAATGGTATGCTTTTCAGTGAGGAGGATTCCCTATTGTTTTCTTCCCTATTCTTTATAATGTAAATGTAACCTCATTTATTTATTTATTTTGTCTCCCAGGCCTCTTTTCATCTGGCAAGATAGTGGGGGAGGGGGGCGGAGGGAAAAGGAGCTGAAGAAGGGGGGCTATTTAATAATGTCCTATTAATCGCAGTGCACTATCAGCAGGCTTTAACCCTGTTCCAATTCTTTGATTGCTTTTTAGGGATTAGAGCAAACTTCATTGTCATCCATTGCATTGCAAATGGGTAAATTTGAGTGATATGTACACAAAATATAGATAGGAGGATAGTGCATCGGTATATGTGTGGAGTATATACATGCATTTATATAGATTGTACACACACACATATAAAAATAAGGTACATCTCCCTGTATGCCATACGAGAAAAATCAAATCAAGGCACGGAGAAACTGAAAAAACCCCTACATGTATCATTCACCTGATTTCAATTGTGACTCCCTTTGAACCCCGGCCAAATCATTTTGTACATTAAAAATTGGTCAGGGATGATAAGATTCCATTTTCATGGTTGGTAATGCAGAACCGGTGAAAGAATACAATTACAGACCCCTGAGTAAACTCTGCGAATGTCAACTTGATGTAAATGATCAAGTGTCGACAAAGGGCTGGTGGGAGGGGGGGCAGGCAGAGATGGAGGGGAAAGAGAAGGAAAGGAAGAGGCAGAAAAAGAGGCTTCAACTTCTTCAGCAGTCTCACCCAGTGACATGCCAGCAACTTCCCAGTCCCAGCCATTTGGGACCCAGCCTTTCTGAGCCAACATGGGGCCCCCCTGTCTCCCACGGCTGCCACCACCATTGCCCAACCCCATGCTGTGTCAGGATTGTGACACAAATGACCTGCTCCTTCCTCCAGCAGGCCAAGAAAAGCAAACCGCCAACACAAAGAACTGCTGCAGAACAATAGCACGCCTCCACATAAATCCTGCAAGAGTCCAACACCCAGGGTTCGTATTGAGGGACTGTCAGACCCTGACCCCTGCAAAGAGTGGCTGCATCACTGCAGGTGCGAGAGACCCCAGCATCACCCCTGAGCTCTCCTGGCCACCTTCCCACCTCAGCCCCACCATTTCCCAGGCCCCAGCCAGCCCTGCTTGCTCCTCTCAACCTTCTCTGTGAGCATCAAGTTGATGCCATAGCAATTTTCTTTTTATAATGAGCTGACACAGGAATCTGAGGACAAACACTGTGGCCAAGGGCATTTGCAGACACTTGAGGAGTGAAAAGGAGGCAGAGATGATCATCAGTCATTAGGGAGATCAATTTTTTTAAAAGTTCCCAAAGCACATTCTCTGTATTCTTTATACTTCATGATTCCCCAGGAAAATAGATAAATCCCTTCTCTTACAGGCAGGTAAGTGGAGCCACAGTCAAAATAAGGTACAAGCTTAACTGTCTTCCCAAAACAAGCTTTGAGCTGAGGACTAAGTACTGAGCTCCTTTTTCCTCCACACTGACCACTAGCCCGTGCTGCCTCTTGGTGATAAGGAGAGACTTCATGTCCATGCCATGACCACATCTCATCTGCCCTGCCTTCCAGTGAGAAGAACATTATTGAGATGTTCTGGGAGAGGGACACATATTGAAAAGTCTTTTACCATTCATGAGCTGAAAATAGGAGCAATATTTCCATATATTTCAGAATTATCACCTGAGCTGATTAAAGCAGTTATCAACTTCAGTTGTTCTTTATATGTCATTTTTGTTTCACATTTCCAGTGTTTTTCCTGCATGCACTGCATAAATTATTGAAACATTATTTTATTTATACATCCCCTTGTGACAGAAATAGGTTCTCTGAAAGAAAATCTTGCCCTAATCAGTTTTGTTTTTCTTCGTTTCTCTCCTCAATATTGCCACTGCTTTTGGGTTAGTGAACAAGTAACACTGGTTTGCTTTTGTGGAGAACAAAAAGCACTGTAGGCTGATAAAGACAGGCTGCTAAATTAAAGGTTATTCCAAAATACATCACTGATGTCTAGGAAACAATAGGCTTGTAAAACTTTTAGCAAGCTGGGTGAGAAAAGAAGATACTACACTGAAGTTAGACAGGATGAGGATTGTCTAGACCCCAGCAACCCTGCTTCCCATTCAGACCTAACCTCAGCACAAATGTTTCTTGGCTCACAACTACCTCCAGAATTGGCCATCAAGAATATGAGACAGTGAAATAAGCAAGCCCCAGGGTGCTGAAATACAGGCTTAGGTTTATATCTTATATAAAACCAACAGAATAGTACTGTCCAGTTCCTATGCTGTACTCAGTTCTTTTTATACACTAATACATCAATACAAAGCACTGTTACAGAAGCATGCACTTAAAATGTTGCTTTTTTTCTCTTTTTGAGCACAATGCATGCCATCCTACTTATAAGCAAAATAAAATTAAGCAATGATATTCACAAAATCTCCTAAAAACAAATAGCATAATCAAGTTTGATGTAAACATGACACAACTTGCTTGGTTGGTAAGGGGTATAAACTCTAGCTAAGTACCTGTACTTTAAAATTAGCTCTGCTCAAAATATCTTGAGCAGTATTATTAAAGAGTCAAGTGATGTTTAGAATGTTAGCAGGACTGTTCTGGTTTTGAAGCACAGTTTCAAATAAAATGAATTTTAAACAGTTCAAAACGTTGCAATTTCTCACCTGCACATATGGCTTCTGACAAATTTGAATACTGAGTGTTATCTGAATCNGGGGTTGGGCACTGCAGTCAAATCTATTTGCTTCTCAGGCATTATTTCAGTTATTATTTCTCCCCCTTTCCCTCCCTTGATTCTACATTCATGGTTCCCCTAAATAACACAAAATTATATATTGAATTTTTCCTCCCATGTTACAAAAAATTAGACTGGTCTGAACCTATTGATCAGGAGAGTTAAGTGAATGCATGTCATCCTTTTTGACAAACTTTACTGCATGTTGCCAGTCTTTGCAGATCATTACAGAAATCTAAACATAGTTTGTCTTTACTGAATATAAGAAAATGAAAACATTTTTTCTATGTCCTACTCATATAATGAGAAAGATCTTATTTAATGGGGATTAAATCTATCTGGCATTGTTATAAAATACAGCACAGTCTATTTCAGCAAATGCAGACATGACCATTTTTATCTAACATTGCTGAAGCATTCCAGATTTGACATAAAAAAGCCGCAACTCTAATATTAGAATTAAATACTGCAAATTACAGCACATGTTAAATAACTATTCCCTTGTGTATTTATAGCTTTAGGTTCTGAACTTGCTGTCTTGCATATTTTTCACACAGTCATTTTAAAAACTTTTCAGTCCCTTCACTGACACTTTATTATTAACAATAATTAACATATAGTTATTGTTGTCACACTGAAGATGATTTACAAATACCGTTTTGTTAATAAATGCGGTGGAAGGGTTTATTCTTTTAAGACACTTATATGGCAAATATTTTTTCAACTAAATGGTTTCTTTTGGCAATTCAAACCCTTATTTTTTCTCTTTTTAGTTTTTTTTTTCTAAATACATATGCTTAATTTAGAAAGCAAGAAGCTAAATTAAAACTATTTGCATCAAAATGAAGAAAGTTAATATTCCAGTCTGTTTTGCCAATTACATTTTACCACACATTTGTAAGTAGTTGCTATCCTTTTTACTTTAACAATTCCAAAATGAATTTTTTGGGGAATACAAGCATTTCATGGAAATGAACAGTAGATCTAGCAGCACCAACACAGCAGCAGCATAAAGGGATAGACAGCATTTCCAAAGTTAAGCCTGGGCAATTTATTCAAGTCCACAGAAAAATGGACAGCCATTGTTGTTGGCAAGGTAGATACGGCTCCAGAGCCAGCAGCTGGCCACCGCTGATGTAGGCATAAGAGGATGTCAGAGGGGAACCCCACTGTGGGTTCCCTGTCCAAGCCCTGACTGGCCTGACTCTGGTTCACAGTTAAAGGTATTTCTGTGTGTCAAACAAATTGATTGACCTAATGACTGAAGGCCTAGAGAATCATCTCCTGGGAGAGAATCACATCCACTGCTGGCATATAGTATCTCATGGTCACTGCCAAAGAGTGATTAAGTAGTTCCACGATCAACCTGAAGTGCTTTCACAGTCCACCATGTGTAATTGGATACAAAACTTCACTGAGCTTTATCCAAGTTTATCCTCTGGTACAGAAGGAAAACTGCTTTAATTTCTGGAGTCTCCAGCACAAGAAGGACATGGACCTGTTGGAGCAAGTGTAGTGGAGGGCCACCAAGTTGATTAGAGGGATGGAGCACCTCTCCTATGAGGAAAGGCTGAGGGAATTGGGATTATTCAGCAGGGAAAAGAGTAGATGTGAAAGAAAAGGATGACCTAATTGCAGCCTTGCAACACCTGAAGAGAGTTTACAAGAATATTTTCAAAATGAAAAAGGGTAGGTTAGAATTGGGAAGAAATTCTTTACACTGAAGTTGGTGAGGCACATGTTTTCCAGAGGAGCTGTAGATGTGTCATCCCTGGAAGTGTTCAAGGCCAGGTTGTATGGAGCTCTGAGCAACCTGTTCCAATGAAAGATGTCCCTTTCTAGAGCAGGGGAGTTGGAACTGGATGATCTTTAAGGTCCCATCCAACCCAGGTCATTCTATCATTTGTGTACTCACAAAATAGCAAATAAAACCAGTAAGCAATAGTTTCCTACACAAGAGAAAGCAACAAGCAGTTCCTCCTAGATGAAACTTAATAGATATAATAATACCTGGGGATTAAGGTACAAAGTGTTGTTTCTTTGGGCAAAGACTGTCTGAAATGTCACTGCCTTGTGGGCATTTTGACTTTAGGAAGGATATAATACGTTAGAGGTTTTCTACATCAACAAAGAATCTTGGATTTTTCTCTTATCCACATTGCTATTTAAGAGAGAGCTTTTAAAATCTAAATTATATACTTAATTAGTAATTGCAAAATAGTTTTAAAATTACCCTAAATCATCATTATAGAAGTAACATTTATGCATCAAATTTTCAGTAATTTATTTCTATATCTTCCAGTACTAAATACATTATACTCTGCTTGTTATATTGTAGAGACAAGTTTGTCTAACTGATTTTAGGGGGGGAGAAATTTTTATGCATCTACCTCTGCAGGTGAATACAGGAGCGGTATAACGAAGATAAGTGGATGGGTTACACATCCTGTTGACCTTCTTTATTATTATTAACAATTCTGGAGTCAGAGTCAGTTTTCAAAGGTTAATCATTCTAAATATTTTATATATGAATGGTTTACAGATATTTTTTCCCAGGCAAAATACTCCCCACTTCTAAGAAAACCTAGCAGATGAGTAATAGATGAGTTTCATGAAAGGATACACAGAGTCCCTTTCTCACTGCACACAAGCTAGCAGCCCTGGTGCCCCAGTGTTTGTCCTCAAACCTTCAAAAAGTAGTGCATTTCTGAAGTGCAAAACAGAGTCTTGAAGGAAGAAACACTAGCACAACAATCTCTGTCACGTCTTATATAATGGGAATATATAAAAGGAATATAATGTATTTAACTTCCTATAAAAAGGCTGGCTTATTTAGAACACCTACAGTGAACCACACAGTGAAGCATTTGTAATCGTCAAACACAGAGACTTAAGGTGTAAGGAAAGGAAATGGTCCATGAAAGTGTGGTCTACAGAGTTAAATCCCTAAACTAAGCTCACCTTGCAGCCAATTTTGAGAACACATTTCAGGTCAGGAAATAGTAGGGAGTGAGTTTAGGTGAATGTCAAACCACTAACCCTTCCCCATAAGAGGAGAAAAAGTAAATCATGAAATCAGTAAAGGATTAAAGCAATTTGGGTACCTCTACACAGCAATTTGGGTACCTCCACACAGCTAAAGAAAAGCAGTTCAGAATGTGCCCTTGGGCACTGGAACCCTGACAGCCCACACTCATTGATAATCTCACCTTTAGGTTTTGTTTTTGATCCTTAGCTCACTTTTCAGGAAGCAACCATGGCCTCCATCTGAGGATAATCCCCTACATGGACCACTCTCAAAGAGTGGTATGTATAAGACCATCCCAAGTTCAACACTCTCTATCCTACAAAGTCCATTAGAACCACTGCAGGAATGATCATGTCTCAAAAGCCTCTTTACATTGTTTACTTGTACCATTCCTCCTCCTCCATGAGCGCTTAGAGACCTCTTCCTGCTGGTCCACTGCTCTCTCCTGAAGATGATCAATAGAAAATAATTCATAACCACTGTCAGGGGGGCTGGAGATCACTCCACCACGTGTAAGTCCCCCCTCTCCAGAGCAGAATGTCTCAGGCCTTTCCAAGTCTTCTTCAAGAGAAAGCCCTGGGTTACAGCAGCTGTTAAAACAACCAAGCACTGAAACAAGGCAGACACACATTTTTCATCAGATTTCCCTAAGAAATCAGTACAGGTACTAAAAGGGAAAGGGTATTTCTCAGATAGGATCAACCATTCAAATACACTTGGTTTTTGATTCAAAACAACCTTCAGGTGTCAGTACAAAATCAGTCTTTTCTGTATATTCATTGGCAAAAGATAAGCAAAGAAATGGTTGGAAGGAACTCTGGTGGTGATTTGTTAGTAATTTTGATTAAATTTAGTATAGTCACATGGTTGCTGTTGCATTTTTATCCATGGATAATTATGGAGTCTGCTCTTTTTATGAGATGTATTTTTAAGAGTTTATCAGTGGCTTGGGATGAGTGCTCTTTTGTTTAGTGATGTATAAATTTGAATAATAATAAATAATAAAGTGAAAGAGAATGAGGGAAGGGAGGAGACTGAAGTCTGGGAAGATGCCTTGCTATGTATGTCTGCTACATTTGATCACAGCATAGATGATACAGCAGCGGGCATTATAGAAAGCCCTAATATAAATCAGATTAGATAAATATTAATTGCCATGTACTAACTGGGCACTTTACTGGAGTATATTGATGTTTTCAGTCAAAGGTTCATGATAATAGCATACATTTAATGATCAGTCACTTCCTTTTACACAGTTCTAATGTTTTGTCATGCAGACACCAGAAAACAAGACTGTGACCGTGTACTGTGACGCTGCCTTACAGCAGCATATGGGTTCACTCCAGCTCTCCCCAGTGCCGCACCACGATAGCCTCACACTGTGGAGCCCCATTGTGCTTTTCCATGGGGCAGCCCAGGCTACAAATGCCCTCCAGACTGACACTTCTGAATCAAAGACTGTGGCAGGGGAACTTGTTTTGAAGGGCGTGTGCTTCATCATTTCAGTAGTATCACAAGAGCTAAACATTAGGCATCTTGTTCTTGCTGCACTAGTCGTGGTGTTGAGAAACTTCATGATGTTGTTGTTTCGCCGGTAGTTTCACCTAGTCATTTACTGGGTTTTGCACTCACCTTCATAAAAAGACAGAAACAAGACTTCCTCTCTCATAGATTAAAAAATTATTCATAAAAAAATTGATCATATTCAGAACAAAACAAAAAACTGCATTCATCCCCAAGTTAAATTAGGAGAGTGATTGACCTGAACAATTTTGATGTGCTAAAAAGCCTTCTTAATCATACAAGAAATTCAAAGATAATAAGTTATACAAATATAAAAAAAGTCTAAATGGATTAGGTAACTTTAAAGAAACCACAGGGAACCTTTCCTCACCTTCTGTGAAAGTGTCATTAAACCAAAACATTCCAATGGAAAAGCCTGATTTTGACAAAACTACATTAATATAAATCAGTAACAAGGTGTTCTCTTTCAGCCTACTGTGGCACATTTGAAAGAAGTTATATTTCTTTTAGGTCAGTATGAGGCAAAGTGCTTTGCGACTGTGTTGTAGTATCACTCAGCACAATTAAATCGTGCTAATGAGTGCATATGTCAGGCATTTGTTTGGGTTTTGTTACAGACTGATGCTGTGGGTCTATGTTCTGTACCAGAGGAGTGCAAGCTGTGTGTGTTTTGGTGCTGTTGTGTGTGTTTCACTGTGGTTGGTTGGCTGTAGGTGCTCCTGTCTGGTCAAGGGTGGGCACCCAGCTGTGGTGAGCAGCACCAACACTGCAGTCTGTGAGGCTGAGTACAGCCTACTTCTGCTTTTATGTATAAACATGCAACATGCCACCACACTTTGTGGCTGTGCTGAACAGCTTTAATATATGTTATGACAGCACTTGTATTGTGCTCAGTATTATTGCTGCTTGCTCCATACTGTAGGCATGAATTTAGCTGTGTGATTATGCTGTAATATCACTGTGCTTCACATTGCCCAGTTGTGCCAGGCTTATATTGTCTGTTGTGTGTTATAATAATGTTAACTGCACTGAATGGCAGTGCTCAGCACTTTGCAGCTCTGCTGCGTGCATGTAAGGTGGTGCTGGAGCTTTGTGCAGTGCGTTGCCAGGCTGGGCGAGGGTAGTGTGGGGGGCTACTCGTCCGCCTTATGGGGATGTGCAGAATTAATGTTATGTAATCTACACTTTGTGGGTTTTTTGCATTAATGCTGTGTGCTCTCTGCTGCTTGGTTGTGGGGTATTAATGTCAAAATCTTCCATGATCTACTGCCATGTGGTTGTGGTGTAGCCTCTGATAAAATCACGGCTTTCCTTAATAACACAGAATTTCAAGAGACAACAAAATGTATAGGAATTGTAGTATATTAAAAATGCAGCACAATTGTATAATTACAATATTTGCTTTATGCTAAACAGATTGTCTGGGTTGTTTCAGATTCTTTAAAGTCAGGATGGCATCAGGCCTACAGTATTTCTAAACTGTTTTGCCCGTCTGCAGTTGCATAATGAAACACCACAAATTTTACCCAGCAATACTTGTGCTTTCTAAGTGCTGCATTATGAGCGTAAAATTACCAAATGTACTAAACACACTTACCAACACTGAACTAAAATCCCTTCTCTCTCACCCACAAATTAAGTCTCCACAGATCCTTTTTTACAATGCTGAAGTAATAAATACATATATATTTATTTCTACAACCATTTTAAGAAATTAGAAGGAAACCCACACAGTAGTTTAGCAGTTAATTTACAGCAGTACAGCCTCTCGAGGAAGTATGTAAAACAAACACACATCATTTATTTCCCTCATTTGAAATCCCTGCTCCCTGACACACAGACAGACAGACTCATACACACAGATCACTACAGCCCAAATTGGACATCAGAGAAGAAACTAGGACTTCTTTGCTATCATCCCTGATTGCCCTGAGGGTTGAGGAGTGGCCAATTTACAGCATGAACATAGTCTGGGGATACATGAATCATGAATCATGTTTGATGTATGGAAAGGCACAGTCATTCTGAAAGGCTGCAAATGCAGTCATCTGCTTTTTAAGTGAAAAAAATGCTTGCAAAACAAAAACAACAAAATTGGAGAGATGAAATACCTGGGAAATATTATTTAAAAGACACCCTCTTTGCTTTTTTTTTTTTTTTAATTGGGTTGGAAGGGGTTACTTCATTATGCAGCAAATTAGAAAATTCATAATTTATCATTGCACCCAGTCGAAATGCCACCCAACTGAGTCGCACCCCTGTGAAAACCATCACATAGTAACAAACTGTCAAAGCCTGCTGCAGCCGACGGGCAAAATTAATATGCAAATGTATGCAAGAAATTAAAAAGCAGAATTACCCAGGCAAATGAGGTAGCTATACTTGAATTGTTAGAATTATGAATAATTACTGCGAATTTTCTGCTCCTAATATAACTTGTTTTTTGATAAACAAAGACTTAATTATCGAGATGCGCTGGAGAATTTCCGTGGCGCTCATTAATCTTGCAAAAAAAACAAGTCCCTGGTGCCCAAACCGTAATGAAGAGCGCGTGCCCTGAATCTTCAGAAAGATCAGAGGCACCAGGGTGCCAGGGCTGGAGAAAAAAAATGACAGTGCCAATGTCCCCTCCTGTACCCTGGAGTGTCATAACGTCTTCCACTAACTATCAAAGGGACTTATTTATGCCAGCAGCTGAGCTATAAGTCCAATTTACGATGCCTTAAGCAGTGGTGAAATGATCTGTTGATGTGCTATGGAAATGCCATCTTGCAGTAGCTCGATTTGGTCCCAGTGATACCAACACGATGAGGACCCTCCGCTCCTCTGCTAATGGATGCAGCATGACAGACCATAATACACAAGAGGGACAATCTTTTAGGACCAGTCTCAATGGTCCTCCATTAATCTTGGTTCTGCAGCGCTGTGGTGTCCATGGGAACAAGGGCATTATCATAAGCACTGGTTTTAAATGTTCCCATTAGGGATTGCAATACAGAGAAGAGATGCATGGGGTGATAGGGTTAGGGGAGACAGTCCACTATTAGTTTACACTATTTTTTATGGCCTGGATTCGAACCATAATGGGTGGCTCATAGAATTTTTTCTTCCTAAGTAACATAAAGAAAACAACAAAGGAGGAAGCAGCTAAGTGCAGAGTGCGGTGCAGTGCTGCATGTTCATCTTCTATGTTTTTACAGCTAGAAAATCAGCTTGGTCCTGGTGGGCTGAGATAATTTACCATGAGAAAGCAAAGGGAAAATAACCCCAGGTACTCTCAGCACAGACCAAATCAAACCCGCTGTGAGCTTATTATTACTTAAAAACTGGCATCTAAGTGGAAATGACTGACTCTCTGTCATTATCCCTATTACCACCATGATAAACCCAAGCATATGATAAGGCAAAATTACAAAACATCAGTTCTGGAGCTTGGAGGCTACTTCAGAAGCTCAAGGCAGACTGCGCTTTCAAATGCTTCCTTCCCTATGCTCAAGTCCCCAAATTTTCCTGATGCCTTGACAGAACCATTTCACTACGTAGGCAGATTGTCACCTTTTAAACCAGGGCATCTGTCATTTTTATACTAGGGTCTTCCACTCAGTCATTCTCACTCTTAATCCTCCAATTTCTCTACACAGACAAAGCAGCTACAGCACCATAACGTTTGAAATTTCACTCTCATTGCCTGCATCACCTTCAGAAAGGGGTGACAACTGCATCAAAACTGACAGAAAGGACACCCCTCCTGACCACTAGGCTTATTGTTCAATCAGCGTGGAGAGCAGTTTGCTTGGGGGAAAGGTACTTTAGAGTGAGAAAAGGGGAACTAAGGAAGAGTACAAGAAGGTGTTTCCAGTATCTTCCACTCTCCTCTTACCTTTCACGTTTGTATGGCCAAGAGAAGTGTGTTTTCCCCATACATTCCTGCAGTCTCCTTCCCCAGCTTCTCACTACAGAGGGGTGACTGGCACACTTATGGAGTGCTGCAGACCTCTCCTGCAGTTTCTCCCTGGTGCAACAGAGATGAAGGGAACCTAGAAAGCAAAGTGTTGCCTAAGTCTGAGTATATTACATCTGGCTTAGCAGGCTGATAATTCACTTCAATGATTGCCTGTTTTTAAAAAGGGGGTTATTACAAAAGGAGAAGTAATGGTATCTGACATGGTTGCCCATTGTCATCCTGCTCAGCAAGTGTAGAGTTGTAAAGAGTTGGAAAAACCCACACAAAAACTGCTGATTGTATTGGGAGAGGCAATTTACCTGTTCAAGAAGTCAGGAAAAAGTTTCAGGAAAGGAAAACAATTTGCCCACAGCAGAGTGCTTGTGACAAAATGAAAATCTACCTTACTATACAGTTCTTACAGCAGCTGGAGGGGAATGGAGCTGCAGTAGGAGAATGGGTTATCCAATAGTTACTCTGACAAGGTACACAATAAATGCTAGTTCAGAATCCACCTAGGCCTAATAATACTTTGCATTTCCAATTGTATATTACTTTTAGTCATATTTTGCACAACAGAAACGGACAGGAAGAAAGGCTTCAGTAATTCACTAGAAGTTACAGTCACAACAATTTTTTGGCTCTTTATTAGAGGCTCAAGCCTTGGGCTGACTCTGTCCCAGGTATCACATCAAAAAAGGTAGAAGACATATGAATGTGCAAGATAGCAATAACCATTAACTGTGGCCAGAGACTGCATGGTTTATATTTTTTTGCAACCAGTCTCTGCTCTTAGTGAACTGGAATCAGGATATAAAACATACTCTGCAAAAGTTTGGGGCACCAGCTGCAAAGAGAAGTCCTGACTTCTTTCCCATAATTACCACATCTAGGCAACATATCAGCAAAAGATCTACAGATATATAGGAATGTATGTTCCTTGCACATATGGGTGCATAAGGAAGAGAAGGCACAGGAGGTAGAAGAGGGCTTCTCAAAGTGTTTGTAACACATTTGCAAGCCATTGCAACAGGACCTGGCCAAAAATAAAAATCTCAGGAATTACTTTCCAGTAGAAGAGACTGAGATTGTGAGAAGGTAAGCAAAAATTTCAGGTCCATATGGACAGGTCGACACCCAGGTTTATACAACTCCAAGACTCTCTCAAATAAATGTAAGTGTTGTCAGTCCAGGCCAGTGTGCAACTGTTTCAGAGCAGCACACACACCATGTGCACCTTTCTGACACAACAGTTGTTCAACTTGCTACACAAATCCCAAGGGAGACTAACAATTTACTGTATTTAAATAACAAATATTTTTGGGTAGAAGAGCTGTGCTTCCAGTTGTCAGCTTGAGGGTCTTTACAGTGCTGAAAAGGGGGGAAAATATACTTAGATTATTCCTAGTGACCCACATACCACAAAACATCTGCCGCCAACATGGTTGGCTTCCTGCCCAAGTTCAACTGAGCTGTCTCCAGCTGATCATCTTTGCCCTCATGATAATCCAGAGTCCACAGCAAGCAAAAGGAGATAGTCAGAGATGCAAAAAGTGATTTGACTGGTTGAATAAGCACAAACTAGCATAAATGTGAACACACATGCCTCTAACATAAACCTGAATTAAAAAAAAAAAAAAAAGAAATGGTACCATCAAATACAGTCTTCAGATTACAATTATGTAGGTAAGAACTCATTTGCCTTTAGCATAGTTCTTTGTGTTTGAAGAACTTGTGCTGTTTAAAATTTTAGGTCTTAGAGATATGCATGTACAAAATGATTAGACAATGCAAACAAATAAAAAGCCCCAAGAAATACTAGTTCCACCATTGTATTTAATAGAGAATTATTCTGTTTGTAGAGATAGAAACAATATTTCTAGAGGCATTTGTGCCAAAAGACCAGCTGGCAGGGAAGAAGACCAGCCTGAATAAACAGAGACCTATAGCTGGAGCTCAAGAAAAACAGGAGAGTTTATGTCCTTTAGAAAGGGCAGGCCATTCAGGAAGACTGCAGAGATGTTACACAGAGCAAAAATTAGAACAAGCAAAGTCCAATTAGAACTTAATCTGGCTACTGCCATAAAAGACAATTAAAAATTTTTCTATAAATACTTTAACAACAAAAGGAGTCTTCACCCTTTATTGGATGTGGGAGCAAAATGTTAAGAGGAAAACGCTCAGGTATTATTGGCTTTGTCTCAGTTTTTAATAGTAAGACTAGTTGTTCTGAGTGTACTTGGCCCCCTGAACTGGAAGGCAGGGATGGGAAGCTGAATGAAGCACCTCAATTCAAGAAAAAAATGTCAGTGAGTTGCTACATTTCTTAGACACACCCAAGTCCATGGGGCAGGATGGGATGCACCCTAGAGTACTGAAGGAGCTGGCGGAAGTGCTTGTTGAGTCACTTTGCATCATTCACCAGTAATCCTGGTCAACCAGGAAAGTCCAAGGTGACTGAAAGCTGACAAATGTGACACACATCTACAAAAAGGCCCAGAAGGAGGATCCAGGGAACTACAGGTTGAACTTGGTGCCAGGACAGATCATTTTCAGTGCCATCACAGAGCACTGTAGATATACAGGCATATAGGCCAACCAGGGGATCAGGCCTATCAGTTTGTGAAAGACAGGTCCTGCTTGACCAACCTGATTTCCTTCTATGGCAAGGTGGCCTGCCTAGTGGATGAAGGAAAATCTCTGGAACTCATCTGCCTATACTTTAGTAAACCTTTCCCACATCTTCTTCTGGAGAAACTCATTGCTCATGGTTTGGACAGGTGCACTGTTCACTGACCAAATATCTGACTGACTGGCTGGGGGCAGAGAGCAGTGGTGAGTGGTGCTATATCCAGCTGATGGCTGGTCACTAGTGTTGTTCCCCAGGGCTCAGTATTGGAGACAGTCCTGTTTAATATCTTTCTCAATGATCTTCATGAGGGGATCAAGGCCATTCTCAGTCAGTTTGTCAAGCTGGGTGGGGCTGTTGATCTGCTGGGGAATAGGAAGGCTCTGCAGAGGAATCTGGGCAGGCTGGATCAGTGGGTTCATGCCAATTGTATGAGGTTCAATAAGGACAAATGCTGTATCCTAGACTTGGGCCCCATGCAATGCTACAGGCTAGGGCAGAGTGACTGGAAAGCTGCCTGGCAGAAAAGGACATGGAGGTGTTGGTCAATAGCAGCTTAACATGAGCCAGCATGTGCCCAGGTGCCGAAGAAGGCCCATGGCATCCTGGCCTGTGTATCAGAAACAGTGTGGTCAGCAGGACCAGGAAAGTGATTTTCTCCCTGTACTCAATATTGTTGAGGCCAAACCTGGAATCCTGAATCCAGTTTTGGGCCCCTCACTACAACAAAGACATTGAGTTGCTGGAGCATGTCCAGAAAAGGAAAACAAAGCTAGGGAAGAATCTGGAGCACAAGTCTGATGAGAGGCCTCTGAGGGAGCTGAAGGTGTTTAGCTTGAAGAAAAGGAGAACTGGGGGACCTCATTGTTCTCTAAAACTACACAAAGGGAGGTTGTAGCAAGGTAGGGTTTATTCTCTTCTTCCAGGTAACAAACAGTAAGACAAGAGAAATCAGCCTCAGCTTGCACCAGGAGAGGCTGATATTGGATGTTAGGAAACATATGTTCACCAGAAGGGTTGTCAAGCATTGGAACAGGCTGCCCAATCACCACCCTTGAGAGTATTTAAAAGACATGTAGATGTGGCACTTAGGGACACAGTTTGGTCAGCTTGGAAGTGTTAGTTTTATGGTTGGACTCAATGATCTCATAGGTATTTTCCAGCACAAATCGTTCCATTCTATTCTGTTTTGTTCCTACATTCTGCTTTTTACATGCATCAGATTGTTTACAGCACAGCCATAATCACAGCTGATACTGATCAAATGAATTATCATTCATTTATGATCATAAGGGGGACTTTTTTTGCACCATTAGATGCAAGAAACCTTGTAACGCAATTCAGAAAACCATACAGCAGTCTCTCATTTTTATGTTACCATCAGAGAGTATTTGTTATTCTGTTGCACTTTTTATTAGTATCAGTACGATACTTTGCTCAGTAAAGGCCAAAGGATACTGTGATTCAAGGGGAGGAGAGGGTGCTCAGTCACCTCTCATTACAGTCTTTTCTGGCCAAGCAGAAAGCCTTGAAGATTCCCCTGAAATTACTGAACAGATAGTGCCTGTACTTGGGTGAGGGCTTGTTGCACACAAACTGTTTGGATGATTTAAAATACAAGTATATAGAAATGTAACAGAAAAATGTAACAACAAGCGACAGAAAACATGATCCCTTAGGTGCCGTAGCTGCAGGCTTAGTGACAGATGATGCTGCAAAATGGCTTCAAGATGGGATATTTACAAAATTGTTCTATGAGAATTTTACACTGCTAATCATAAGGCTCTAATAATAAGTCTTGTCTTATTAATTGAAATCTAAGCACTAGCTCACATTTTAAGACATTGTCTTTGTTAAAGTCTGTTAGAAACTTGTAATATTCCTTTTGCATTTCTAAACCTGACTTCGTATCTGACAGTTTCAGAATTGCCTTAGCCCTTCTGGATATACTAGACATGGAACTCCCCATTTGATTAATTCCAATAATTTTTAGTCACTATTACTTTTTCACATATATTGGTAGAGCAGATTAAATATTATTTATAGCTTTAATTTGTGTCCTGTTTGGATTGTACAATCACAGGTCTAACTTTGCTATCATTATTATCATATTGTTTTATACTACTCTTAAAATTAAAATCCATTCTTGTTTTTAAGTGTTTTATTGTACTTGTCTTTCTTGCTTTGTATTGGCTAGTCCATGATTAATTCTGTTAGCCAAGAGCATATGGCCTACTTGGCTATCATCCATTATCTTCATCACTGTTGCCTAAAAATGAGCACTTTATTACTACCTTTTTCATCTTTTCAATTACCAGATGTGCTTTTGCATTCCCATACTTTTCCTACTAGACTGAGAGCTACATTTAGAATAAAAGTCCCAGCTCATTAGTCATTGAAGACTAAGTGATTTTTTTCCTGGCTGAATACAGAAAATTTGAGGGTCAGTTACAGTATTATAGAAATAGGTGACTTCTGAAAAAATAGAATAAAGAATGTCTGGTTGTTCCTCTAGGAAGAAAACTCCATTTATTGTCAAAAAAATTGGTAGTTTGGTAGAGAATCAGATTTAGATAAAAGTAAAATTCCCTCTGCAGATCCTGTAAATATATTTGATTCAAGTATTTTTCTGAAGTCTCAGAAGTCTTATCTAAGCTGAGGTTTGCCCTATAACTGTGATTTCCTGGAATGTGTCCCCTCCCCAGCCCGCAATTAAAAAAAAACAAACCAAAACCAAAACCAAACAAACAAAAAACAACCAAACAACAACAACAACAACAAAGGTTATGAGGAAAGTCTACAAAGGTCCAGCATCAGGATCACTGTAAAAAGCCTCTTGCAAGGTTTCCATCCTATTTTTCAGATTCAGAAAGTATAGTGTCTGGTTCAGTGTGCCAATACCTGAACACTTCTCTGACTGCATCCAAACCCCTAACTATGCAATGTTCGTTTAACCATAAATGAGCTAAGTGTGGCATACAATCAGAAACCTTGAAAAAGTAAGGTTGATATCTTTTTTGTTGCTGTTCATTTAATTCATATCATTTCAAGAAAAACACCTACATTTCCACCTAACACCTCAGTCAACCCTGGTATTATTTCCTTAAGTGTCTTAAATACAGTTAGAGTATTCATTTTTTAATTTTTTGCATGATATTTTTATAGTCCCATTATTGAATATTTAAAAAAAATCGTTGGAGAAACATTTCATGTAATACCACAAACTCTTCTTTATGACACAGATAATTTTAAATGTCTCTGATTTTTTTTCTATAAATGTCTTTGATTAAAAAAAGAAATTAAATATGGGAATATCTCACTCTTAAACCTTTGCACTGTAGATCTGTTTCTAGGCAAGAACCTACTCACTGCCCCACAAAGCAATGTTGGAACCAGACCTGTGCATGACCTGAGAATACATAAGGGAAATGTTATAAGATAAGTAAGAGAGGAAGCTGGCAGACAAAAACACTCTCTCTTCTGTTTTCTGACCTGAGTATGCTGCTCTGGGCATTTTAGAAAAATCTGTTAATAATCACCATGAAGGAGAAAGAAAACATTACAACCGGAAAAAAATCCCGTAAAAGGATAGGAGAACGTAGGCTGAAATGTTCAGAAATTATTAGGACTAGAAGTTTCAAACCTCCCTCAATATCCTGATTTTCAAGGGGCAGGCATCCATTTCCCAAAGCTTGGGTGTCTGAACAAAGGCAAGCAGAGCACCAAAACTGGAGGTCCTCTGATTCACCTCTGAAAGTTGTATAGTTTCAGAGCAAGTCAGAGGAATAGCTGAAGTCCTGTCACTTACAAGAAAACTTGCAAGGTTCTTTGGTGCTCTGGCATTTAGCCCAAGCTTTTAAAAGTATTTTTTGAGACTTAATTGTTCGGGTAGCACTGTATAATTATCCCATCTTATGCTGACCACAGCCTCTGAAGGTCAGATTCTTTAAATTATCCCTTTTTGAGTAACACAGAATTAAGGGTACCTTCTTCCCCTAAAGAAAGAGTTTTTGCTCCTCAGGCAAATTCTTGCCCTTGATCTCTCAAGATCTGATGTTTATACCTTTATGACTCTCTATAGCCTCTTACTCCAGGCATAGTGACATTTACTTCAACAGAGCTCTGCCCAAGTGTTGTGCCGCAGTGACATACCCAGATTTGGTTCTTCTGTGCCTGCAGAAGTAAAAGATCTCCCATATGTATTAAGATGACACGGCAATGTGTTGAAAACTTTTACATACGAAGAATCTTAAGATACTATATCAAAAGAGATTGCAGAAATGATAAATGTCATTTATACACTGGCAGCTTAATATCGTGGCAATGTCTGGATTTTCATTTAAACATCACCGGGGAAAGTTTGACAAGTCTAGGGTAGTATGGCATGGCTATTTCTCTCATTTGGGCTGATATTTGCTTGATCTGCTCTTACCTTAATGCATTTGCTCTGAGCAGAAGAGCAACTCTGCATCTTTCCTCCTGGCAAAAGATACACAAAATATCTTTTTATCTCATTCTTCTGCAGGAATTTGAAACTTATTATAGTTAAAATATCCTCCCTATCTTTTAGTACGGTGATGGTGCTAGCAATGCCATCTTGCCTTTGATAACCCTTTGTTCTGAAGTTTTAGTTACAAAGTGTCTGAATACAAAACTTTGTCATACTACGTTTTGAAGATTTTATAGTAGCAAAAAGCAGAGTGTGTCTGTGAGCATTTATAATGCAGAAAAGCTAAGTGATAAAGTGCACCTTTAACATAATGACAGTAATTCAGTCTCAGACAGTGAATGCTATTATACCCTCTTTTAAAGACTAAAATCAGTCAATTGAAATGACAATTATGATAATTCTTATGTAATGAGGATTATTTTGAAACAAAAATCTTTTCTGTTTTGTGTGCCTGTGAATTTGTGTGTATTTCCTCAGCTCAAGTACATTCTCAAAATTTTGTTTGGCTGGAAATTCCATACAAATATAATAGTACTTTCTAACTTTTCTACTGGTTTCAGTTGATATTTAGTGTAAATTGATTTCTTAAAAAAAAAAATTAATCATAGAATCATTAAGGTAGAAAAATACCTCCAAGACCATCTATAAAGATGCTTTTGTGAAATACTCTGAGCATACAGCTTGGATAAATGGGTAGCCTTATCAAAAGTGGTAGTTTGAACAGTTTTAGAATATGACACGATACTTCCTCCCCAAAGCACCCAGTGCCTTTACCCTGTGTTTTATCTTAACTTTCTAAAGGAAGATACTGTGAGCCTCTAACAAACCACGTGGATTTTTAATAGTGAGCAATAACTTCAGCAGTCATTATTCTAACTAGGAGTCAGTCTATGATAGCTGGCCTGTCACAGTTATCTGATTTGAAAGAGAACACACTGATCATCTGAATTTAGTTCTTACATGGGCTAAATTTTCAAAGAAGTATAAGAGAGCTAGGGACCTAATCTTACAAAGCTACAACTAAAGTTATAACTTCTCTGGGTCCTTTGAAAAACTCACTTAGTTTTAACAAATCAAGGCACTCAGGAACATTGTACAGCAGAATTAAGATGATGCAAACAACAAAGACATGCACATACAGCCAGTTCTAATGAAAAGGAAGATAAGGAAAAGCGTTGCTTGGGCGATGGGGGTGAAAAGCAGGGAATAAGTGCAAAACACCTGTAAGGCATTTGCCTCCGTGGTCTGATGTGAATGTTACACAGAGATCCTGCCCTATGAAACAGTTCCGATCTAAACTACACAAATTAGTACTAAGATTACAAAACACATTGGAGACCTACAGATGTACTTTAATCAAACAAGGTGTTCTCTTGTTACCAAAATGTAGCTACACATTTTGTATATTACTTTTACCTCAATTGTTCTCAGTCTCATGATGATACACCTTACCCACATCTGCAAAATACTATTTAGGAAAATTGATACGTAAATACTGGCAAACCTTTAAGCTTTCCTACTTTCCATTGCTCAGTTCATTTCAAAATAGGGAACTAATGATGAAACTCACAGAAAATCCCCAAGAGATTCCCTTAAGCCAGGTGACACTTTACCTGTAGTGTTTAGCAATGATATAGGATGCATTTCCCCTTTGTTGAGGGATACTAATTAGGATCAGGTGAATTTGTATTTTGCTTGCTGAGCTCTATTCATGTGAACTACCCTAAAAGTGGAGTTCATATTAATAAAGCTGGTTATTTCTGGCTAATAAAGATGGTTATTTCTTCTCAAACCTGACCTAGTTCTAATAATTTGCCATTCAAAAGACACAGAATTTAGATCTTTGCAGGAAGTTGTTACAATTCACTGTGAACAGTGGCCTAAAAGGGTTGCCTTATGCAGTCAAATACATTGGCACAGTAGGGAAATGTGATCTTTTCTAAGGCTATTATTCTAATCATTTCATCTAGTCCCTTGTCCAAATATAATATGCATTGGCACAAAGTTAATTTATTTTTTTTAATCCCTGCAACAGTACAAAAACCCATGACAAAGCTGGGTGTTGAACATGTGCTTTTAGGAAGTCCTTCATTGCCTGTTAATTGTACATTGCAATTGTGTCAAAGTGATCTACATGACATTGCTCTGCTGTTTTGTGGTGATGTTTGATAGCTGGAAGGCCAAATGCAGTACCTGGCATTCACTTTAAATATGCCTTAGGTACTGAGTACAGTTTCACGTCATGAAACACACTTCAGTCAGGAACAGCTGATTGTACCCTTAAATACACTCTTGTTTGCTGTGTTTTTAAAAATGTCTTGGTCCTGATCCTGCCAGTAAACTTCACCCTTTCTCTGTATGAGTCCTTAATTTAGTAGAGAGGACTTCAGCTGGGAAGTTTGCCAGGGTGCCTTCTCAGACTTGCATCCACTGCAGAACAATGGCCCCAGAACTAGCTGAAATGGTTGGGCAGATTTTAAAAGCTGTATATAAATCTTACAGGCCAAATTCTGCCCTGGTTCTTACACTAGCACTCATACAAAGAGAGCTCAACTGGCTGCCCTTCTCCTCCTCCTCCTCCCTCCACTCTTCACGAAGAAAAGGAAGAAAGTGTTAGTCTTTTTGCAACTTCAGAGACCTGCATCCTAGCTGAAGGTCTGACAGCAGAGACCCACGAAAGCAGCTGAATCACTTCCCTTTTTTCCATCCTTAATAGATGACTAATACTAATGCTGAGAGCCCCAGAGTGCTCAGCAGTTGTTTCAGAGGGAGTCAGGTGCTCAAAGTCACCAGCAATCCAAGCCCACATACTCTCCCAGCACTTTTTCTTTTAGGCTCCTTGCAAACTTTAATTATTCCACACAACATTCCTGACAGGTATGCCTACCCCTATGGTCCTGAAGGGAAAACTAAGGGAGATAATTAGAGCCTTGTAATGAAGTAACATCAGATGACCTGGAGCCCAATCTGCTATCTGGGTCAATAGATAATGCCCTTGAACTGACTAATTGTAGGCACCTAATTGTATTAACACACAAAAGCAGCAATTCAATCAATGGCAGAGAAGTGATCACCCAGCAGTCCTTCCCTCTTAGAAAATTACGTCACCTCAGGGCTCTGATTCACGATCCCTGTTAAATTTAACTGTGCCAACGAAAGAAACTGCTGCTGACTACTCCTGTCACAGCTAAATCTGAACACCCCTACTAAGGAATGAGACAGCAAATATTCTCCCTTATTAAAGTTAAAATACAGCATTGCACATTATCTTGGAAAAACATTGTAAGCCCAGCACTGAAAGTGGGTAATATGTTACCTACTGCATGTGCAAGAAGATGGAACAAATCACTCCCCATTTCTGCCTTGTTTTCTCTCTTTATTGAAGAAATCGTTAGAAAAAGACTTTAATGAGCAACTAAATGTTCAACTCCATCCTGAGTTGAAGGGTTGAACATTGGCTGATCATACAAAGCACTTTTGAAATTCCAACCCGGAAGTCAATAAATTTTTTGGGAAAAGAGGACCCTTCACTACCATGCTTAAGACTTCTGACTGCTAGAACTGGTCTAAGTAATTTCAGCTAAGTGGATTTTAATTTAGGAATTCTGGCAAAGTTTATTTCTTTGCTATTATTTTTTACTAAATAATTCTAGTTTATCAGTGCAAAAGGCCAAATACTTCCATGACAAATCTCAGCAAATTTAAATTTTGACCAAATGAGAAGGTTATAAAATTGAATTCCACAGGAACTTGTATTTTGATTTTTTTTTTAACCATTTTGTTTTGTGGAGAAAGATTGCAATTTCCCAAAGAGTAAAATTCACCAAATAGTTCTTGACAATAATTAAATGCATCCTCCTATAGGGAATATGGGTTCCTTTACTACACTTGGTGTTGGAAAAAATCTTTACAGCCTCATATGTTTTTCAGTTGTCTCCTCAGCCTCCCCCGCATATTACTGCTGTCTCAGAAGTTGCTGTGTATTTTGAGGCCTTTGAAAAAATGTTTAGGGATACTCTGATAAAAGGAAAAAAAAACACCAACAAAACACAACAAAAGAAAACCCCACCAAAAACAAAACCAAAACTCAGATACTACTGTCTGTCTTGCATGCTGAAATGCAAAGCAATTGCATTTCATCAGAAATACATGCTTTTCCTCCTCTATTCCAGGCACTCCTCAGTATAAAAATTCTATTTGAAAATTTAGACAAACACCACAGTCTGTAGTCCTGAGTTTTAACAGAGTAACACAATGAATTTCAGATGCATCAGCATAAACATGAGTGCAGATTGCCGGAGTTTGTGAGAAGCTACATCCATCCTTCAAATTTTTTTAACCTACCTTGTGGCTAATGACCTCAGGTGGGAATATGAGAGTATTGCATTTAAAAAGCAGGAAGCTTACAGGCAGAAACCAAATGTAGGTTTTCTGCTGTACTATATCCTCTGAAGAGACAGACCAAAATCAGAAACTTAATCAGAACACACTCAATTTATTTTTGCTAGAGTTGGACTCAGCAGAACAACAACTGCTTTTTGATTTTCTCTCACATAAGTCTGACAAAAGCAAAACACAGTGTTGGACACTGACTTTTAAAACACTGTAGAGACTGCGCATTCTGCAATTGATCTGTGCTCTTTCAGAGAGCTTTTCTTTGTGTTCAGCTTGACACCACAGCCCTGCCTGAGATGTCTGGAGAGAGGGATCCGCACTCGGTGTTCTTGCATCATCTCTCATTCCAGGGGCCCACAGTCACACTAACCTCAGGAGGACCCAGAGCTTCTAAAGAATACCAGCTCCCACGAGCAAGCTCAAGGCCAATGACTACTAACATCCAGCTTCATCTGCTTTTCTTCTGCTAAACTTTGCCAACCCCAGAAACTGTCGTTTTCAGGTTGCTCGGAGACCAGATGCCTTTTAGGCATTGGGAAATAACTCTCTGATTGAGAGAACACCATTAAAGATAGTAAATTTATCTTGTATTAAAAATAGTAATAAAAGTCTCTTACATAATTTTGCATTTTCAAACACTTAAAGAATGTCAATTTGTTGAAAAAAATAACAGACCACTTACATCCAGCAGAGTGAGCCAATAATAGTGATGTATTTTACAATGTATGAACTTGGCCATGTGCTGTAGATGTATCAAAAAATCAATACAACTAAATTGACAAGTTTGTCAATGCTTGAAATTAATTTCCTTTTTTGTGGTACTTCACTAAAGTGAATTCCATATTGTCATATTAATTAACATCCTACTCAGATGGTCTGCATATATAGAAAACAATCAGGTTATCTCTGGGCACATTCAATGTAAAGTTTGTGTTATACACAGATTAAAACAGTGGAAGGTATTCCTATGTAGCCACAAAGTATTTACTTAGTAATTTAATTACAAAGATTCTTTGAAGTAATCAAGATTAAAATTTCCAAAAGATCCCAGGCATGATGGATTCTCAGCTGGACTTTCAGGACCCAATGTTTCCTGAAAATGCATATTTACGACATTACAAAAGATCTGTATCTATCTGATGCAAAATTGCAGTCTCTGACCAGAAGCAGGCCATACCTGGAACTCTTTTATAAAGTAACTACTACACTGACTAAACTGGGTATCTGTGTCTCATGGTACTCAGAGAATCCAAAAATCTGTGAACAAATCTTAAACAGGGTCCTAGAGAAAAGTCCTTTACGGTTTCTGAATATAAACTTATGTAGGTGCTCCATTTAACATTAGGTTTAGATATAAGTTGAAGTTTAAATGGCTGGACTGCAAGTGTTATGAAAGCCTATGAAAGTGACAGGGATCAGGTTTCAGGGTTGGGGTTTTTTTTCCTATTTACATTCCAGACAACAGGGAGGATGAGGTGGGGATGGGGGCAGGGGGTGGCAGTTCATAGTAAATATTTTGTTATTTGCAACTATGTTTCTGCAGCTGAAATCAAGCAGCTGGTTCAGAGATCCTCTGAGAAGGATTCTAAGGACCATGTTTTAACCTTGGTCTTTTGAGCCATGCCCTTAATTGGAGCTTAGTGTCCCATTAATGGTTATGCCTCCTGGGATTTTTATGACCATTTCAGAATTGCAGTTTCTGCCTAATGTACTGTTGAACAACAAAGAGTCCTTGTAGTCATATCCCAAAGGCCCCGCTATTAAATATACAGCAGTTCTCAATTAACCTGATGTTTAAAAAACACAATAGCTCTAAAGGCTATCTGCTTTGCAAAGTCCCTGGTCTAAACTGATAGCATTTAATTGTCCCCTAATGCAATTCTGTCCATATGCAAAGACCAGCTTGCATGTGACACTACTAGTTGACTTGTGCTCTGTTGTGACCAGGCTAACCGATTTCTGTATCTGTAAGTATCAGTTTCAAAGCACTAGGATACTGAAATTAGCCCGGATTGTATTTCAGAGTTCGTGGTATCTGCAGGTTTAAAGAGTAAACACTGGCTCCTATGATGTTTAAGCCACTGAAGGAATTATATGTCACAGCTCTTTCTGTGAAATCAGGAGGGTAGATATGAAAAAGAAGATTATAAATTCCCTAATTTCAGCAGCAATGGGGAAAAACAGTGCTGACATGTTTCCATTCTCAGGAAGGTGGATTCTACCACCTTTGTGAGACACCTGTGACAAGAAAAACTTAACAAAAGAAGACCAATTATTTAACAACAAAAATACACAAACAACTATACTACAAAGTCAGCTTGCCAAGGTAAAATGAAGTTTTCACTAAGGAAATTTATGCAATCTGTTATTATTTTTACATGCGCAAAAAAGATATTTTCTAACCTTCCTAGCATAATTTCTCCAATCTCAGTTTCAAAAAGGGCTGATGACATAGCCACAAAGAAGTGTATTTAGCTGCTGATCCTCTGAATTTATTCAAATGAGCAGAGATAAAATATATAAGGTCTGTATAGGCTCAAAGTAAATGGCTCAGAACCAGATATATAGTTGCATATCTAGTAGAGGAAATTAAAAGCTTTCCCTTGTTTCTTACCTGAAGTTCTGAGTGTTAGGCTCCCAGCATGCTCCTAAGATGACTTCCTTGCTGGGTGCTTCTCCATTTCAATTGGAAAACTGTATCAATGGGAAGGAAAACATGGTTCCCTGAGAAAAGCAGAACAGAGCAATGTTTGCAAAGTTATGGGGGGGGAGGGGGGGAGGGGAACCTCAAAGTAAAAAACTAGGACATGAAAGGAAACAGTGTGTGCATGCTTCACCAACTCCGGGCCATCATTCACCAGCACCTGGGCTTGCTTTCTACTCACTGCTGAAAAACTTTCTCTGAGCTTTCAACGATCAAAGAAAAAATTAAAAAACTGAAAGTTTTTGCAAAAACCAAACCAACCAACCAAGCAAGCAAGCAAACAAAAAAACCTCATGAAACTTATCCTGTGGGAATAGAATTTGTTTTCAGTGAGGCTTTCAGCAAAAGAAAAACAAGTACCAAGTACTGTGTCAAGAGACAGACAGGCCTGGTGGCCTGGTCGCTGTAGTGAGTGCCTGGATTTACCAGTTCAGAGCAATAGGTTTCTATGGAAGCCCAGTGCCAAAAACACCAGCTGCTAGAAGAACATTAGGATTGCAAACTTTGATATCCCTAAAAATATAAATTTAGTTCTTGTTAGTAAAGGATAAGTTTGAAGAAGCATGCTAAGAGAAGCAGATTCTGGGGGCGTGATAGGGAGCACAAATGACATTAGTTCTGAGCTGTGATCTCATACATTTCAATGAATAGATTAACTTTGAAATTCATTTCACTAAATAATTCCTTCCAGCCAATAGCTTTTGAGTTCTGATTCATCATCCCCAAACTTTAACAGATGATAAGGCTAATGTGAGGTCCTTTCCCATAAATAAGGTCCAGCTGAGTGCAAAGAGGTATAATTTGTTCTGGAGAAGGAAAGACCTAGGCTGACCATACAGAATGGAACGTTACTCATCACTGATGGCTAGAAAGTGCCTCTTAATGAGAAGAGGAGTACAAGTAAAGGTTATCAGTATCTCCAGGATCTTAAGAATGCAGAAAGAGGAGAAGGCATACGTGATACATGGTGTACTCTCCCCAGGGGACATCTGGAATCTTGGGAAGTGTATGTCTGCTCCTGCCCCATTTCCCTCCATTGCCCTCTTTCTTTTTCTCTTTTGCCTCTCCTTCTGCTACAAGTTATCTAATACTTTTATGTATGTTTACAGCTTGAAGATTTAATTAATCAACCTGGCAAGGAGATATACTGTTTAACATCTTTGTTGGTGACATTAACAGTGGGATAAAATGCACCCTCAGCAAGTTTGCCAGTGACACCAAACTGTGTGATGCCACTGATGATGGAGAGAAGAGATTCCATCCAGAGGGACCTCAACAGGCTTGAGAGCTGGGCCTGTCCTAAGCTCATATTAGGCTGATTGCAAGGTCCTGCATCTCAGTCAGGGCAATCCCAAGCACAAATACAGGCTGGACAGCAGTGGATTTAGAGCAGTCCCAAGGAGAAGGATCTGGGGGATGAGAGGCTGGACATGATCTGGCAATACGCACTTGCAGCCCATAAACACAACTGTGCTCTGGGCTGCATCAATACAAGCATGACCAGCAGGTAGAGGGAAGTGATTCTCTGCCTCTACTCCACTCTTGACACCCTGCCTGCAGTACTGTGTCCATCTTTGTGGCCCCAACACAAGAAGGATGTGGACCTATGCTCAGAGGGCTGGAGCACCTCTCCTATGAAGATAGTCTAAGAAAATTGAGATTGTTCAGTTGGAGAAAGGCAGACTTCAAGGAGCCCTTGTAGCAGCCTTCCATTACCTAAAGGAGACCCGGAGAAGCTGAAAAGGGACTTACTTTTCACAAAGGCATGTAGTGACAGGCCAAGGGGTAATGGCTTCAAACTGAAAGAAGGTGGGTTTAGATTAGATACAAGGAAAAATTCTTCACTGTGAGGGCAGTGAGGTATGGAAAGATGCTGCCCACAACAATTGTGGATGCCCGATCCTTACAAGTATTGAAGGCCCAGTTGGATGGGGGTTTGAGCAACCTGGTCTAGTGGAAGGTATCTCTGTCCCTGGCACAGGGGTTGGAAATAGATGATCTTTAACCATTCTGTGATTCCATAATCTCCCTCTTTTGGCTGAAAAGTTTTTACTTTTCTGATGTTTTCTTATTCAACCTGCTTCTCATATAATCACATGAGTGAACAGCAGAGGCATACAGCCAGCAGGAGAGGAAAGGACCTCCACATATCAACTCTGGTAAACTGTTAGTCTAGCCCACCAGGACACACAAAGCAATGCCTAACAGCTCACTTCTATTGAAAGAAAGTGGACTTGCTCCCTCTCGTGGGTCAGTGGCTCTGGTGTCAGTATGAGTCAACTACAACTCAGGGGAGAAATACCTACTTTTTCTGTTGTTGTTTTCACTCATGGCCTAGTTTCTGTAGGTAAGTTAAACTGATTAACTGAAATGCCCAACAAAAGTCAGGCTCATTACAAGGTAAATAACAGATGTACAGTGCTGGGACTGGTTAGGAGTTAGGGACAGGAGAAATAAGCTCCCCTCCTTAACAATGATGATCTGATACATTGGCTCAAGTGGTCCTGAAAAAATGCCTTGGGACACTGAAAACTGAAAAGACTTGAAGTTAATTCCAGTGAAAATTTTGGTTATTATATCTCACGATTACCAAAAGAAGGATGTCCCACTAAGCCAACCAAATCACTGAATCAACAGCGAGCAAACCATGAGAGGAAAAAATGTTTTTAACTAGCTTAAAGAGATGACTAGGCACAACAAATATAGCATAATTGTCAGACTAGTCCATGAGATAGGACCAGATCACACAGCTCAGCATGAGAAGAATAGGCAAAATTCACTGGTTGTGGTTTATATGTTCACCCGGTGCTTTACATGCTTACAGACCTCTTTTCTGACTCCCTGCATCCATCTCAGTGCATTTCCATTAACTTTTCTGTGAGGTTGCTAAGATTACCCATGTCTTGCAGATGGTAAATCAAAACAAAGAGTACTCAAGTAAAAAATAGGGATCTTCCTGAAATGCAAACGAAAGATCTACCAAATTCTCTGGTGTGAACAAATAAGGACAAGATAGTCATATTTCTAAAGACCCCACTGAAGCCAATAAATGAAAGAGACAGATGATAGAACTCACATCAAAAATCCATATTTGATTATTCAGTGCACTTTGTGTTCCTTCACAATGTTTGTATTATTAAAAAAAAATTCTAATGGTAAAGATTTTAAAGAAAGAAACTTCAATAAGTACATTGAGAAATCAGCAAGTGCACTTCAAGCAGAAAGCTGCCTTTATCATAATAATAGCATGAAAGAGCTGTATGAAAAAAAAAATTCAAGTGTACAAATTATCCGACATTCATTGCATGACATCCTGACAGCTATGTTAGTCCTGATAAAAATATCCAGGAGGACGGCACATTGCAGATGGCACTTCATAATGCATTCACTTAAAAGCAGTCATTCCCTACCTCGGAGAGAGCACAGCTTGATGAAGGCCATAGGACACTTGGTTCAGCCAGTAAAAGCTGCTTGATGAGGGCGTCTTTATTTAGTTAGTTAGTAACTTATTCATTCATTCATTCATCTTATGCAGAAAAATTTGACGAAACTTGAAGGAAAAATCATAGCCTTGCACCTTCTTTGTGAATTCCAGAATCCCGAATCAAGTTCAAATAATATCTGCTTCTCTGGGTATTACAAGTGGTTAAATTGCCCTAGACTTTCACCTCTGGAAACATGAGCTCAAACCTTACTTCCTATAGGCTACTAGTGAAATGATTGACTATTTGTCAGTGCCACAAAGCCAATAAATTCCTGGGCAGCCTGATAGGATTGATTGTCAAAAGATGCCCAGGAATGGAATATCCTGCCCAGGATGAGGTATCTTAGCAAAAGCCTGGAAGTGACCTTCAGAAAAAGTCCATCTCACAGCCCACCTCACTCTTATCATCATTCTGCTTTGCAACAGGAAAAAAAAAACATGTTTGCCTAGAATAACATACAGAAGAATATATTAATAAATACCAAGTAGTGAATATAATTTTCTTAGCAAACAAGATGTCATCTTAACAGTACAAATGTCATATTTACATTCATCTTATTAAGATTTATACCATTTAATTTTGTGCTTTAAGAATTACACTATAAACGGAATATAATTTTCACATAAAAGGGACAGTATATTTTTAAATCAAGCCTGTAGAAACTCACTCATCAGTGGTTTATGAAACTTGAGTACACTGATGCTTCAGTACTCAATTAATGTCAGGCAATATGGATTTCAATCTGGCTTGAAATATATTTAAACAAATGAAGTAGATACAAATGTTGGCTCTTTGGCCAGCCAAAGCTAAAAATCCATTTTCTACCCCATTTATAATAAGAAGTAATCTGAATGTAATTTATCTAAAGCACAATATGTTTCCCTAATTTTTACATGTAACCATTACTTATAGTTTAAGTAATAGTTCTATCCATGGATCTTAGTGCACTTAATTGAAAATTCATGGTATTAAAACGTAAGTCTCCATCCTTCAAAAATAAAAGCATTATCCTAAGGAATAATTGAAGTGGGGGAGCAGGCACTGGAAAAAGGCAAAGGAAAGGAACCTTAACAGGAATCCTTAAATGCAAACATTTCTTCCCATTTATGTTATATTAGGATTGGGTTTGAATAAAATTAGTCTCTTTCAGCCCTATATTTCAGTTTGGATTACAAAATTCTCTCATCTGATTGTCATATTTTGCGCTGAAGTCAAATCCTTCTGCAGCAGAGTGACATGTCAAGGGTGACAATGACAAATTGTCACTAAGTAAGGAATAACACATGACAGGGCGTTCGGCCATAATGAGATATATGCATGCCTCAAGAGCATTTGCAAGCATGAGGCTGAAGGGAGATTGCTCCCAGCACTCATGATGTTGCTAGGTCTCATTAAGACTTTACATGCACTGGAATAGATTTCTAATGATTAAAATAAAAAAAAAAAGATTTATGAATGAGTAAATCATGGCAGGAAGTTTTATTTTTATTCATACTTCCCTAGAAGTGTGTATGACTTATAACACCACGTTGAAAAAGGAGAAAGGGTCTTTTATCCCTCTTTTAAATTTTTATGC
The DNA here is from genome assembly GCA_013396695.1 of Sakesphorus luctuosus. Taxonomy (NCBI): domain Eukaryota; kingdom Metazoa; phylum Chordata; class Aves; order Passeriformes; family Thamnophilidae; genus Sakesphorus; species Sakesphorus luctuosus. Next base: position 269,257 of record VWZD01000004.1, on the reverse strand, counting down.
TACTGTCCATCATGGTGACATACAAGTTCACCCCTCTAAATGAATAGCAACAGTGAAATCTTTGGCCTAATGAACTTGATGGTGCTCCCTGACACATATTCATTTGTAGCCATAAACTTTACATGGGCAAGGTGTTACTGTTTAAATATATAATGATTTTATTAATGTCTCTTTTTGTTAGTGTGGGTTTAGAGGTAATACAGGGGCATCTCACAGTTCATAGAAAGGTTATTAACTTATCCTTTGTGATTTGATTTCTAATGACTTCTTAAACTTAGTACCTCTTAATTAATAATAAGCACAACCGCTAAATCCTGACAAGACTATCATAACATAGAAACTTTTATGAAGAAGGTCAGGCCTGTGGTTAAAGGGACATAGGAAGTCATATATTCAGCTCAGCCAGTGTCTCTTACCACCAAGGAAGGAAGATGAGATGTTACGGAGTTTGTTGCAGTCCTTGTGCTATAGATCTGTTTGACCCAGGATTCAGGTCAAGATACAGGACAGTTGTCTGTGCAGAAAAAAAAACTTAAGTCAGGTAAAAAGTGTGTAGAGCTTATGGTAACCCCAGTAGCAAAGGCAGATTGACTGACCTTTCCATGCCCCATTTTCCTTGATTAGGAAAGGCTGCCATGAAATTTAATTTCTCCACCATCTGTAGAGTACATAGAGCTTTTGGGGCCAAGAATAGCATCAATTCAGAATGCAAACCTCTTGGTATTAATTTCAGTGTATCAGAAGTTTGTCATCACAAGTAATAACAGTCAGTGACTTTCTTCCATGCAGGAGGGGGAAAAACATTCTAATTTTTTCTAAAAGTGAAAACCAAGTCTCTTTCCGTTCTCCCCTAAAGAAAAAAAATGCACTGTTTCATTTTGTTTTAAAAAATAAAGAGACACCAGCAACATTGTGGCTACTCATCAGATGTCCTAATATTTAGAAAACTCAAGTGTTACTCCCAGAAGATTTTATCATTGAAGTAAGATAGTTGGTGACAGTATGTTGTATCTTTTGTCCAATTTATGGAACATTAAGAGCATCTTCTCCTGAACAGAGCTCCCTCTTCTCTCTGAAAGGAGGAAAAACTTATCATAACGGACAATAAAATAGAAGAAAGAGTAGGTGCTTTGGAAGACAGTAAACAAGGCCAGCCCCAAAGTCCAGAAGCTGAATTGTGTGTGTCTACTTGGATGCCTGACACAGGAGCACTGGCTTGTTAAAAGAAACCTTAGTACCAAATCTTTTTAATAGTCACAGTAATACCTAGTATTTCTATAGCATCTGCCTTTCAAGAGCTTCACAGACCCATCACAGAAAGAAATCTTTCAATTTACTACTGGATATACATCTTCATAAGCTCCAGGGAAGTTATAGACTCAGCTCAGTCCATGACAGAGCAACAAAAAAGAAAACAAATCTCCCCAACGTAAGGAATTTTTCCAGCATGATACTCTTCTGGATATCCCAAACTTGTTTCCCAAATCTCAGTCAAAATGTTATATAAAACCAGAACTGATCTTGAAGTTACTGTGTTTGAATTTGAAAGAGAAAAAAAATCAGTGGATGTTACCACATTGCTAGGAATGAGGCAAATCAGAGACTCTCCATTCTAAAAGACAGATCCTACCAGATCAGCCTGAGGCCTCAGATTCAAACCCTTACCCTCTTAAATCACTCCTGCTGAGGTATTTTTCTTTCTACCAGGTAGAGAAGTTTGTGCCCTTACATCTCATCCAGCCTGTCCCCAGCCATACATCCCAGCCTCTAAATAGCATGCCAATCACCAGCCTCAACTCTCCCATTCAAGCAATAAAGTCACAGGCCTTTTGGATCAGAGAACAACCCCCATGGCTGGAGTTGACAACCTTGGATTCGTCGCTCTTATGGCAATAAATGAGTTATGCAAGTACATAAATTTCAAATACTCACTGCTTTGGGAAGGGATTTCTGGATTCTATTATCTGTGGTTATAGCCTTGGCAGTGGGGCCACCCAGGCATTTTTCAAACAAGAGCATCACCTGGGTTGTGGCATTCACTTGAATGGGCTGGTTTATGCTTGCAACCCTTAACAATCCCACAGAAACATGTTTCACAGATGGGATGGTCATTGAAACAAACTGGGAAGTGAACATCATGATGGCAGTTTTATGCATTGGCAACTTGTCTGTTTTAATTTTAGACTTTCTTGATGGCTGTGCTGGCCCTTGACAGCTATGGCCCCTGGATATTGCAGAACAGGATGTTTTTAATTTTTTTAGAAAGTACAAAGCGATTGCTGCTGCTATTTATGGAGAAAAATTACAACTAGCCTAATTGTCAGTTTTCATCCATGAACTCTGCTTTAGTATGTTGTCATTGTTGTTTGCATTAGGCCTGTCCCAGAAAAAAACATACAAAGGGCAGTCTATGTTGAGTGGAACGAAGTATGGGGACCTGCCCTAAAGGCATACAAAGACTCCCAAGTGTTAGTATTGCACCCTTCTGACCTGAGCACCTCTCACCCTAAGGAGATATCTTCCTCTGGGTCACAGGAAACACATCAGGCTCTAGGAATTGTCCAGGTCTTGAGAAGTCACATTAATGGCCAAGAGAAATGTTGTAGGCAGAAGTGGATATAGGAAGCCTGCCCAAATAGGTTTATATGCAGATCTGGGGGTAGGTCAGCTTGGTTTCAAAAATAAAGGGAAGGCAAGTTCAGGATCTCCCCAGAACTTCACAGCTTCTAGAGTGCAGGACCTGGTGGACCCCTAGAGAGAAATATTAACAGTAGATATGGCAGGTCAAGTGCTTGTGGGGATTCAGTCTGCTCACCATCTACCTCAAAAACCCGAAGAATACTAATCAAAGCCTCAGGAGATAATTGGACTCAAATAAATGAAGCTACAGTAGTCATAGAAGTATGAAACCAAGAAGGCTGCGGATCTCTCCTCAAGTGAATGAGCAGAGAGGAAAGCATGAGCAGAAAAGCAAAGTGAAATGACAGCACGAATGTGCATTGAGGACCTCAAAGTGTGTATAGATTAGCATATTTTGAATACATTTGGATACCAAAATATACTGAAAAAATGCAGTTTGGTTTTGATTATTGAAGATTCCTTTATGCTGCCAAGTATAATGGAAGCTTTCTTCCTGTTCTGATAGAGAATACAGACATGGGTTAAGGTAAGCACTATAAACAGCTAATGAAAAAGAAGGTGGAAAAGACCAACCTTCTGCAAAGAAAATGTTTTGCTTTTGCTGAGGGACTTTAAAATATGTCTGGAAAGTAGATCCTAGCCTCTTTCCACCAGATGTTGCAGGTTTTCCATTTTTGCAGTCTATGGTAGTTGTGTAAAGCTTACACTGGAGTGAGAAAAGGCTCACAGAAATTCTCAACAGATTCCTAATGTATATATCTTCTAGTGATACTGCTGCATTCACTCCTCATTCCCTGACATGGATGCAACTATCTCGGAGTGGTGGGTAAGGAAAAGTCCAGTCTGCACATCTGACTTTTCCAGGAGATTTACCAGTCTTGAAGCTGAAGCTTGAAGTCAAAAATTGTGTTTTACAAGGGAGGAGAATGGTCAAACACAGTGCAGGGCATTGTAGATCTCTAAAGAAGGAGCAGGCCTGTAGGGCCATGCTCCACGTTGCCTATCATCTGTGCCTTACCTGTCTTCTGCCAGATCTCCCCTGTCACTCTGCCCAGTGGTAGCTCAGCACTGCAAAGCAGGAAGCAAAGGGAGAAAGGAGCATAGCAAAGAGCTCCACAGAGAAGGCAGTGCCACATTTGAGCCCCAAAGTCCATCAATGCTTAGGGAGCTACAGCATTCTTTGTGACAGAAAGAAGCCTTATTACAACAGTAGTTTCAGCCAGACCAAGTCCAGGGAACAGGAAAACTGGTATGAAGTGATTTTCCCACCATGTCCAGTCAAGCTTAAAATTCTGTTTAAATGGGAATTGAGTCCTGAGCCTTAGACAGAAACCTCTCTGAGCTAAGAGTGAACCAGAAACAGTTCTAGGGTTGTCTCTTTATTTAGTTTGGATGTGTTACTAACACAGTATAACGCTACAGTCAGCTACACATCATCCCAACTGTAAAAATTAAGAAGAGCTGTTCAATGTCAAGTGATGAAGTACAAAGTGTCACAACTTCAAAAGTCCTGTTTTTCTGGCAATATTTACTTATTCACATGACACATTAACATATGTAATAAGTACATAAAAGAACAAATGTCATATGGAGAAGTCAGTGCGTACCCATAATATAGTGAACAGTATTAGAAAAACCTTAGATTGTTTTAATTTCTTGATTTATATAACTGAAAATTAATCCCTGTGTTGTGATACCACTTTTTTCTCCTGTGACTGTAGAGCACTTTGCACTATTAGAGTTCCTGACTATTGCTCCTCTTTTTTCCTCAACACATCTTACAGTGGACAGCTTCCTTTTCACTGAATTTCTAAAGGAGTTATGGGGAAGCCAGAAAAAGAAAAAGATTAAAAAATAGACATGTAAAGAAGAGCTATTCCATAGAAAGAACATTTTTAGCTCTAAGTTTGCCAGAAAAGGCTCATCCCATCAGTCACTAACTTATATAAGCCATGCACATTATTAAACCATGAAGCTGACACAGGATTATTGCCTAAGAGTATGATCAGATCTTGAGAGTCCATATTGTCTCAGCTCCTCAACTGGCATATGCTTAACTGCTTTGCTTGCTTCCAAATTATGTTTCATGTCCATTGCATGTGTCATATGGCAAACATCAGCCAGTTCTGGGAAAGCTGTTTCTAAACATGTTTGGCTAGATTGTTTTCAAGGCAAGTTCATTTGCTCTGCCAAATTTAAAGTATAGACAGCCTGACATGTATGCAGCATTTCAGCTTCACGGTCAATGGTCTTCATTCATTATTTGAGTGTGAAAATAAAGTGTAAGAAATGAAACACTGCTACAGCCTTCCCTACATCTGATACTAGTAATCAGTTTCTCCAAGGAGAATAATGTGGGTTTGGTGCATACGTAAAGGAAATAGAAACACAAAGGCAAATGATGTAAATGTATGAACCAAGTAAAAATAAAAAATAAAAAAAAAATTAAAAATTGCTGTATATTTTAGGCTGATACACCCTAGACTCCAACTCTTTTCTTCTCCAAAAAAATACAGATTGTATGGGTATTCAGCTACTAAGTTATAACAGATATATTTACCATTTTAGAGTTTTAAAGAGTGTGGAGATCCATGGCTAAATAAATCTCCCAATTTTTAAACTAGCAAAACAGTAGAAAGATGCTGACTATGTGCTATTCATTAAATAAACTAATAAATTTGACAGCTGAACTGAGACTCTCACTGTCACCTTCAAACTTGAACCTTGACTTGACCTAATCCCATATCAAATGATAACAGTTTACCATCTGTCCTTGGTCAGCCCAATGGAAGTCTTCAAAGGATAGATTTAATAGCATATAGTTTGGCCTTGACATACAGACTGTATCTGTTCTTACTTAAAGAACAATAAAACCTTGTATTTCTTTTTTTTTCCTTTCTTCTTTTTTTAACAGATGGAGGGCTGGTGTCTTATTCCATTCTGTCACCCCATCTGGACGCCTTAAATGTGATACTAAGGGAAGCATGGGGTGAGCCCACCAAAAGCTCGGTTCAAGTTGAAATACAGTGAGAAAGGAAAGAAAGTAGACTGATATCTATCTTGCATCATGGCAAAATAGAGGCATTTAAGGCTGCCTTAGGGGTATGTGGAGAAGAAATCAGCACTGATTTCTGAACTAATGATGGCAGAACATAACAATGAGCATTGGAGTGCAGTGTGAGCTCTCAAAAAAGTACAGATGCTTCATCAGCTGAAAATAAATATTTTTGTCAGCCAATTTATGTGTCACATTGTAAAGCAGCAAACCACAAGCCGAAACATCATAGGAATCACTTTCTGCTTACTGTTCCTCCTGAGACCTCACCACAGGAAAACCTTCTTTGGCAAGTTCAGAGAATGTGTTTTACTCTTAACTGCAAAATTAACTGTTTGTCTCTTTTCTCTATAATCTCTTCATTATAATCAAGGATTCAAAAGGTTTGTGTTGGGTTTTTTTGTTTGTTTGTTTTTGGGGTTTTTTTGTGAAACACTCCTACACTTTAATATAGCAATGACAATTTTTTTACTCAGAGTGATAGATTTATCTGACATTGTTTAAGGGCTGAAGGCCCACTAAAACCTGAGCTAGTATCTGTTTAACATGGGGCAAAGGACAGAACATAGTAATTCCTAAAGGAGAATATATTGTCCTGACTCTGAAAATGTAGCAGAGTACAGCATGATTACAAATATCCTAGCAGTGCCTGCTGACTCCTTAGTCTGCAAATGCTCTGCAAAGACAACTAAGGATGAGCTCTTCTCTTTTCACAACTCTGAAGTAACTATCATATTCAACAGTGCTATAAAATACTAAATAGCAACTGAGTTTATTTTTTGTGGTCATTAAGACTTTACGGTGGTCATTTACATATGCGGACTTCAATGTTCCCTTGAATTGCAGAACAGTGAAGCAAAACCTTATCAATGGTGGGACATTTCCATGTTAAAGTCATGTCCCTGATCCTAGAAGCAAGAGCTTCCATCCCCAGTTACCTCTAACTACTTTCAACCTACTGTCTCCTGACATTAGGAAATTTGGGGGAAGAAAAGAAGGATGTGAAGATAACACAAAGGCAAATTATCAGTAAGTATTGAGAACTTATCCCTTCCTGGTGCTTGTATACCTCTATAAATATGAAAAACAATTCCCTTTCCTCCTAGCAAAGGATGTTGGGTTGTTCACTATAGACAAAAATGCTTTGACAGACCATGCCAAGTCCAGTGACCAAAGCATTGTAAAAGTATGGGCAGGTTTCTGCTCAATGAATCTTTGCACAAATCCCTATAAGCATATTTAAGAATATTATTTACCAAAACAAAAGGAGAAAATAAAATTGATCAACCCCAAATATACTTTTTGAGGTTTTCTGTGATAAGGATAAAACCCTTGTGTTTTGTTTGGATTGAAAAGAATTATTTGGGTGACTTTTTTTGTTTAAAAAAAAAAGCAAACAAGGTAAATAAATAAATAAAGCCAGACAAAATTAAAGTCTAAATATTACCAAACTGCTGATGTCAACTTTCCCTGTTTTCACTTCTGACTTTTATTCACAAATTGCAATGCTTAGGTAGATCACTTGGAATGGAACAGCCCTATTTTTAGTCTCCCAGGTCAGCAACCCAGCTCTGAAGCAATAAAGCCATTGGAGGTATGAATCTCTCCTATTGACACTGTTCCACTTTGGGAAAAAAGCATTTCTTAGATGAAAGACAGAACCTTGAATGGATATCTCAAATACAAAACTGGGCAACTAATTTATATAAAATATATCTAGCTTGAAAGCTGTAATGTAATCTCAGCTTCAAAATGCACTGTGGCTGGGGAGAGTACTCTTTTGACACACAGAATGGGCTTGTTTTAAATTCCTGTTGTCAGTTCCTCTGTGAGGGACTACAGGATAGCACTTCCACAGACAGCAGGTCCAAGGAAACTATTTTTTTTTAGGAAATAATAAATGAACATGTATCTGTGTACATGCTGCGACTTCTGTGCAGTCAAGAACAGGAAAAGGAGGAACTGATTGAGAAAATGTCTGTCCTCTACCAGCACCTTGCACACTCAGCATGAGGTAGACCAGTCAGCACCTAAACACCCAAATCTCCAAGCCCTGACTGAACCATGTGGGAACAGCACCTGCCAGAATTATTACAGAGTGGAAATCTTCAAAAACTGTTTTGTTCATTGGTACAGGGTGTTTATACCTCATTTCCTGTAATAGATGTTTTGCCCATTGACAAACAAGCCTGCCTGCTTTGAGATAAAACCTGCAATGATGCTGGGAGCAGCAGCAACCTAGGGGGAAAAGGAAGCATTTTAAAGTCCTATACCAAAGACCTCAATAGGTTTCAGAGACTCAGTCTGCATCTCTTCCAAAGGAGTCAGGCTGGGGGATCTGTTTGAAGGTTCCAATAAGGTAGCAATCCTGTTTTCCTAATGATCTGTCCTTTCTGATCTGCAAAGGAAAAGCAAGTCAAGTGTGTCCTTATACACTACTTTAGTAAAATGGATGTGCAGTACACACTTCATTACAACCACCATGGGAATTAAAAGTAACTTCAGCAAATGGCCCCAGCTCCATACAATTATCTTTTGAAGGCACTCAAAGACAAAAGGAAAAGAACCCACCAAACTTGTTCAAGAACAGCAGGGGGACCTGTGAGCAGCTAAGGCTGACCATGGGCTCAGTGGTTCCCCCATGAGCCTGGCTCCCTGCAGTGTCCCGGGCTGATGGCTGGGGCAGAGGGCCCCATGAGACAAGGTGTGTGCAGGGTTCCTGAGAGATGGAGAAGCCCTTCCGTGGATGTGTGCAGGACAAAGCTCAAAGGCGTCAGGCTGTGTGTCTGAGCAATGCTGCCCTCCCATGGCACATTGCTCAGCCCATCCACCACTGAAACATCCTTCAAATGCTTCAAGAGGCTCCTTAACCCCATAGAAAGGGCAAAACTAGGGGGTGTATGATGAGCCATTAGTTACTCTTTTGGCCTCTGAAACTGTATTCACAGATGACTGGTCCAGCTGGCAGTGACCATACTGAGCCCAGTCCCTCAGCACAGGCCACAGCCCTGCCCAGCCTTCAGATCCCTTTTCCTCATCAGTCTCCTTGTTCTATTAGCTCATTCCCCTGTTAATTGACTCAGTGGTAATGTGACCAAGAAGCAAGTAGCTGAGAAGTCTAACTGAGAGCACAAATACCCTTTTAAAATGAAACCTCCAAATAATGACAAGTGAGCTGTGAGAATCTCCTGGAAACATCCAGGGGGACTCCAGCCTGACCCCAGGCCTTGGGCCAACCCAGCACTGAGCCATCTTCCTTCTGATGAAACAGTAAGACCTCCCTTGCTTAAAGTTTGGCTCTGTTTTGAAAACAGTTTTTAGCTGCTTTCTTAACCACTTAATGGCAAAGTTCCTCTTCGTTGCCACAAAGTGGCTAAAAATGTCTGTGGTTTTAAGTGGATGTAAGTCCTGGCTCTAAGCCCTGACAATGCATGATTTTTTTTAAAAAAACCCACACCATTTGTCCTAAATGGGGTGCAGAAGGCTCAAGACGGGCAAATGGTTCAGCAGCAACAGAGGCACCCACTGCTAAAATGTCTTTATGTGGACAAAAGCCCACAGCTACATTTTTGTGAATGCTCTTTGTGGAGAAGGAAGCTTGAACTGGGGTACAACTCATAATTTTATAACCAGCTGCAGAACATGAAAGTATAAGGAAAAAGAAATTATAAATTGAAGAGATTTAGCATGGCAGGAGAAAATGGCAATCTATCGACTCTGCTCAGATCCAGTTGCACCCTGGATGAAAACTGTGTATTTTGTGCACTTAGTGTAGCTCTCTCCATAAGGCAATCAGAGACACAGAGACACTTTTAGCTAAAGGGGAATACTACTTCTCCTTCAAATCCCTCAAATCCCTGTGAAATCACTTCTCTAGCACAGAAATAGGTCTGCCTTAAGCCACGCCAGCCAGCTTTCCAAATCCACTGTGGTCAGAGCTCTGCAGTTCTGAGGCAAACCAGTAGCTTTCATGTTATATAAAAAAGTTACTGACTTTGTGTTTACCATGTGCCTTTTCAGATGCTTCTTGAATCTGGATTGTTTCCAGTGTATGTATAGAGTTTATATATGTTTATAACTTTATAAAATTTTAAAAGCTTTGGCAGTCTCTCAGCTAGAGCTGTGGTGTAGGTCTAGAGGGTGTTTATGGGGCCTAAGCTGGGAAGTTTCAAGTGCCTTTATGGACTTGTAGGTGGAGCTAAGCAAAAGCTGTATCTCACATGAAAAGGATTTCTCCTGCGTATTAAAAAATAGGGTTTACTCCAACAATAAATTTCTGACTTCAGTTTCACTGTAATCACTCAGATCACTCCTGGGAACCTGCAGACCCCCACAGCTGTCTGAATGGACACAGTCTGTCATCTCCCAGTGCCATCCCAGACCTCAATACCCCCTGGCCTTCCGGCAGCCCACACTCTTTTCACATGATGTGCCCTGGCAGCCAGTAGGGCCAACCCTGCCTGGAGGCATCAGGCTCAGCATCACCAGCCAGCTGAGGGAGGGGATTGTCCTGCCCTGCTCTGCACTGGGGCTGCCTCACCTTGAATATTGTGTGTAGTTTTGGGCACCACAATATAAGAGCAGTATTAAGCTGTTAGAGAGTGTCCAAAGAAGGGCAACAGAGATGGTGAAGGGCCTTGAGGGGAAACTGTATGAGGAGCAGCTGTGGTCACTTGGTCTGTTCAGCCTGGAGAAGAGGAGAATGAAGAGAGACCTCATTGCAGTTACAGCTTCCTTGTGAGGGGAAGAGGAGGGACAGGCACTGATCCCTTTTCTGTGGTGACCAGTGACAGGATCCACGGGAGTGGCCTGAAGTTGTGTCAGGGGAAGTTTAGGTTGGATATGAGAAAAAAGTTCTACACACAGAGGGTGACTGGGCATTGGAACAGGCTCTCCAGGAAGGTGGTCACAGCACCAAGCCTGACAGAGTTCGAGAAGCATTTGGATTCTTGAGGATGGTCCTGTGCAGGCCTAAGGGCTGGACTCAATGATCCTTGTGGTTCCTTTCCACAGCATATTCTGTAATTCTGTGATTCCATGGCAAGCCTGAGCTGCAAGCCTTGCCCACCCCTCAGCATGCATCTTGCGCCATGGCCATGACCTTCCTCTGCCACTCAGGTGTGCCCTTTGCATGACAACCCTGGCCTTGCTGTGCATGAATTGTGTCAGACCCCATCAGATACATAGAAAATGGAGCATCAGCAAGTCCACAACTACTCTTGGATGAAGAATTTATCCTTAGTTTCAGTCTTTTGCCCCATATTGCATGCCCAAACTACCCTGGGCTTCTTCTCATGGGTCCTCCTGCTCCCACCTTTACTCTGTCTTTGAACAAAGTAATAGGCAGGGATACACTCCACTCTCTGAGTACCTGGAAGTTTGGTTTTAGGAGTCTATTTCTGAAAAAATTTTGGCTTGCATAACTGCACAGTAGTCCTTATATGGGCTACCACATACAGTAACATTGTGGCTCCACTGGTGTTACCACCCCACTATGTCATGCTCTTGAAACCTGATAGCTTTTGATGCTGGGCCACAGCTGGCTTCCAGCAAGCAATGGAAGAAGCAATGGAGATTCTGTACATAAAGCTATTAAAACACAAGGTAACACGAAGGGTCAACTTCTTTCTGTGCTGCTGTAACAAGCAGTGAGAAGATAAAGACAGAACACATTTCTGTAATGAGCTAATTACACTTAATACAAAGGAGCATAGAATGTCTTTTGGAGAGGCTGTATTCAACACTGATGGATCTAGGAATGCTGGACACTCTAGCTTGCCTTCTTTTCACTGCCTGAGCATCTGTTTCAAACCATTTCCTGACAATCTAATTTCACCCTCAAAATTTCAGATGTTTTGTCTCTCCTCACTACCCTCAGAAGGTGAAGCGCAGCTATTTTTACTACCGTTACAAAACACCTTACATTTAAACCAAACTTGCAAAAACAATGGGAGGCTTTTACTGCTTTAATACACTATGTTTTACATTGTTATTTCCCTTTTGGAGAAAATACCCTCTATGAATATGTATTTAGAATTCTTCCCACAAACTGATGAACTGATTGCAATAATAGAATTACTAGAAAAATGTCAAATTGCAAATAATTATTTCCACAGGTAAATATACCTGGTCTCTTACTAATGATGACCTAGAAGCTTCCAATAAAATAGTATCTACCATTTTGAAAAGACCAGATCCTCAAAATACAAAGAAAATATATATCTGATCAATGTGCCTACTACTACAAAGTGGAAGGTTTCAGGAATGTAATGACAGAGGTCTCACAAAACGTTGCAAATAATTAAGCAACCAGAATTTTGCTTTTGCATAGGATTGTTTGTTGATGAAGTCCAAAGGACTTCTCAGAAGCAGCGTGTTTTGTCAAAAATGAGTTCTGCCCATTTCTTAAAGAGTGGTGAGAAAGGTTTGAAAATTAATCCAGTCTCAGCAACAGAGACAGGCACTGAATCCATCAGCAGGCTGATTCCCAGAACCCTGCTGTAAGCACTAGGAAGTTTCCCTCAGATAAAAAGGCAGAAATGTGTTAACTTCTGGCCTCCATAACACATACAGCGTACTAGCATTATAATTAAGTTGATAACATAACCTATTCAGTCACCCATCTCATGTCCACACAGGTAATTATATTTTAACTGTTAAAGGACTTTGGGAAATTGGCAGCCACGTGAGCACTTGGTTGGTGCAGCACATACATTTGCCATGTTAAGGTGATTAATGTAATTCCCAGCCCAGGAGAGGGCAGATGATTAGTTCAGTGCAACCCCTCATATTAAACAGCAACTGGCCACGAGAAAAAACCCAAAACATATTCAGGCTGCTCTTCATTTGTGGCATGCAAAGGAGTTTAGAGAAGAACCTCTATAGTTTCTGCTGGAATAATTGAGCTGGACAACGATTTTAGAACAAACATTTTTCAGAACTTGTAGGAAGGACCAGAAGATGAAATAACATTTTCAGGCTGGGGTTTTTATATGCAGCTTAGTACCTAACTTAGCATATAGTGCTGAGCAAGCTGAGAATTGGTTTTGGTCACCTGTTTCCCTTCCTTTAAAGTGAAGAGGGTGCCTAATTCCTAGATATGAGCTCCTCCTACTGATGGTCAATATCTTTAGAATAGCTTGGGATCTTTGAAGGAAAGATGTACAAAACCATTATTGATCCCAAATGTTTTGTATACTCTGTTGCTGCTCTCAATGAAACAATCAAATATAGAACATGTTTCTGCAAAGCCAGCATGTAGAAAATTCTCTATTGTCTCTTTCGACTTTATCAAGCAGCCCATGGAACTCTTTAGAGGCCCTAGTCAATACTGTTTAAAACATCAAGACTCATTTTACACTCCACATTCTTTGTAATTTCTCTTTCTCTCAAACAGGTAATATACTACTGGGAAGAATGCCTTCATAATTACAACACACAAAGCTTTCAACATGCATATTTCAGGTGAGTGTCGAAAATTTTGAACGCTGTCATTATCCTTCCAACACAAAGAGGGTTTCCTGGGGACCACTGCTTTTGCATGGAGGGATGTGTATTTTGTTTCTGTTTAATGTTACAATGAAAGATAGTGTTGTAATCACCTCATAGACTTAATGGTAATCCATTTCATGAAAAGTCAAATCCACCTATTGTATATGCATAGCTTTATATAATACAATGACCCATACATGGTAGCCTGGGAGCAAACTGATTCCAACTTGTCCAACTTGCCAATCACTCAACTTCCACTGGATGTCTCCTGGAGTGATAGGGTTGGTACGTCCATCTTGACAGCCCTGAAAATTGTTCTAAATCAGTTCATTATATTCTAACCCAACACTTCTTCTGATTACAAAGTTAGTAACTGGAACGGGCATTTAAGACTTAGCCCTGTGGCCTGCTAAATTGGTGACAAGAAGAGCAGCAAACTGTGGTGCAGGTGCCAGGCTGAGGGCAATGCCTGGTGATGCTTGAGGCTCCACTAGTAGAAACAATGTTGGAAAATGGAAGCAGTTGTAGGATGTCCATGTCTTCTTTTGGCTGCAAAAGTTTGCTTTCAATAACTGACTTTCACATTCGACTTAATATGTGTATTTCTCAATGGAAAAAAATCAGTGAGGAGACAAAATGATGCAGCTTGATCAGATACTTGGTTATTTCTCCACTCTTTAAAGGCAGAAGGGAATTTCTGAGGAAGGTGGGTGGAACTCTTGGGACATGACAGGTATTCAGAGCTGCCCAACAGCTGCTTTTGGCCAGTACCTGAATCACTTGCATCGAGCCCAGTAACAGATGATGTTAAAGTATCCAATTATGGTGTTACTTCTTAGTTAGAAAGGGGCTTTAAAATTTACTTCAGAAAACAAATGAGGAAACATCCCAAGCCCTGTTTTAACAAAGGGTTGTACACTCAGCAGGTTTAGCTAGCTCACTGCAGGCTGGCACAGCAAAGAGGGCAGGAACACATAACCAGGGAGCAGCAAAAGAAACCCCATGTGCCCATTGGATTGCCTTAGTTGTAATGGGAATCTACTCTCAGACTGATATCAAGCCTATCTACAGAAATGTGTGAGACAGGAATCAACGGAATGAGTCTTATTCTCAAAGTATAAGACTTGACAGGTCTGAATGTGGCTTTTAAATGCCTGAGCAAGGAAGGAAAGAGATTCTGATAATGAAAACTCCTTGCAGAACAAAAATATTCCAAGCTGAATCCACACAATGTAAAACATTAAGGATGTCTTTTTATCTTTGAAAATTATTTTACAGTTAACTAGCAAGTCTGAAAATAAAGCCTATTTTAATTCTCTCTCCTTGGACTTGCAATGAGAAGGATTTAAAGAACTATATTTGATCCATTAGGTTGAGGTACTCACAGTACCGTACATTATTTTAGTGTACTAAATTTAGTTGACTTCTGTCTCTTTCAATTACCCTTCTAAAAGGAAAGGTGAAAAATAATGTCTCTCTATATATAATTTGGTTTGCTGTTGATTAATTCTCCTCCAGTGCTTGCTTATGTTTTGTAGGGTAGGGAGGACAAAACAACTTAAGGGGGGGAAGAAGCTCTTTTTCTGAGTTTAAGCTTGTAGAATCTTCCCTTTCATATTTATATGTCATCAATATAATGTCAGGATTGTTGATAAGGATAAAAAAGTCAGGGAATGACTGAGTCTTAACAGTATAAAATAGGCCAACTGTAGGAAATCCTGAAAGTAAAAATAAAGTTCTACATGTGCTATCATCTTCATTAATAAGAAGCAAAACATAATTAAATCAGTGACTTGTCCCTTTTTTCCACTGCAAAGAACTGTAGAGAAATAGCATGCCCTAATTCTTAAAAGAACTTTGCTCTGCATCAGTCACTCTTAGACATTTCAGAAATAGTTCAATTCCATTTGGTGTCACTTCCATGTATGCCCTCTCTGAGCTATGCACAACTCTTAATACCACTCAGCCTCTCAAAAGGAGGTAGAAACTAGGCATGAATCCTAGGGCAGGTGTTGAACTCAGCTGCTGCTTTGCAAAGGATGTAGCAGTGAGAGGCAAAAGGTTTCTGACTGTGATGTCCTCCAACCATCAAATGGTAATCAAATGCTTTGATGATGAGGAAGAAAAAAAAGATATTAATGTATTTTAGTGATCTGCTTAAATTTCAAAAATAGTAATTGCTGAACTTGACTGCTCTCAAAAACCTTATTCTGAAAACAGAACTAAGCAGCAATGACTTGTCCCGAATTTCTGCAGAGCCTGAATGATCAAAGATCTGTTGAAGTTTTACTCACTCTCATTGTTTCAATGTTTAGACTCTGGGCTGATACTCAAAAAAACACCAGGCAGCCAGAAAGGGAGGAAGTGCCTCATTTAGAGAGACACTAATTCTTTCCAACCTTCTTTTCCAACCTTTCCAACCTTCTTGTTGGAAAGGTTATGAAAGTCTCACTACATTTGGTGGTGCTTCATTAATTATCAGGATTAATCTATGACTAAAATTTAATGCAGGAAGTCAGCAATCATCATGCATGTTTCATTGATTCCTTCAGAGAAACAAGAAGAAAATATACAGATCCTGCATAAGACATGGAAGAACTTATGACAGGATTGAAAAACCTTCTAGTGCATCCTATGACAGTGCTAGTGACAGTAAATTGAGTAGTACACTAGTATCAAAGGCAGAGGTGACGATTAGCAAGCCTACATGGAATTGGCACTTATGACTTTCTGGAGAACAGTGTCTGTAGAGCAGCTATGCTAAAATCCATCTTTCCATCCTCCCACCAAATGTTTTCTACTCTTTCTCCTAACAAATGTCCCCTTCAGACATTGAGATGTCACCAAGAGCAGGAGAATAACAGATTACACCTGCACCATAGCTGGTACAAACATAGTTAACTGGCAGTGCTCACAAAATCTGTTATAAGGTATGTAGGTATGCAGTTATGCAAGTCTGATAGTGGGCTGATGGTTTAAATAACTTGCCAGCAGATCACATACCAGAAACGTGCCAGTGCTTGTGATACAACAGCAGGTGTGTTCTTGCCCATTACTGGAATGCACCTACCTAGGCACAGTATGAAATTTATCAGTTCAGACAAAGGTATCACCTTCAGGTTGTAACAAAGGAGACAAAGGAATGGAAATCTCTTAGTAAAAATTCTTTTTTTATTATTTATTAAAAATCTGTTTAATGAATATTGTTCCACAGTTAAATCTCCACTTTTTCAACAGGCAGCTATTCCTAAGACAAAAATTGGGGCCATTTCCTTTGCCACCAGAGGCTCAGATCCATGTTTGACTGGTGTTCTACCACAACGATCAGCTGTTGGGCACATAACAGTCCTTCAGTTAGAAATAAAACTTGCAATTTTAAGTTGGTATAGGGGTAAATAACTCTTTTCCGGAAGATATTGCTACTAAGAACGCAGTTATTTTCACTAAGGAAGCTTTCCTGCCTGGAATGAGGCATCTTTCCTACAGACAGTTCTAGGTGTTTCTCCACATGCATTCCACAGAAGTTGACTCCCCTGGTATGACAGAGATAACACTCACAGACATGCTACAGGGCCTCAGCAGCCAGCTGGGGAGCCGAGTGGGGGGAAGTGATAATAAAGCCAGGGAACAAATAGGAGGTTTGCCTCTTCTCAGGCCCAGTGCTGCTCACAGCACTGTTACATTTTTCTTTGTAAGTTTTCAGCATTCTCACCTCCAAAATAAACTTTTCTGAATCCTTTCCAGTGCTTTGGTATTTTTGGGGGGAATACATGTATATATTTTTCTTTACAGTTGGACACTCCATTGCTTTCTGCTGACCTTTATGGGCTATCCATGCATTCAGGCAGATTTCCTCAGAAAAAAAAGCTACCAGTGGAATGTGCTATGCTATCCAAAATGTTTTGTCCATCTTTCAATCTAGATATTTAATAATTCAAGACATAATTAGGTGTTTATAATCTATGCTGTCTGTCCCTTGGTGAGTATTGTTACATTAAGGAACTCAAGCACTCCTGAGAAACCATACCAGGATGATACATATAGGCAGAAAACTATCGTGCCTATGAAGAAAAGGAATACTCTGGTGCCTGAACGTCATAGAACTGGATAAAACTGTTTTCCAGAAGAAATCATTTCCTTGGTACATTTCATATCTGGTTTGATGGTCTTTCAGAATAACTAATAAGAGTGTCGAAAGCAACATGATAATGTAGAAACACAGTGAACTGTAGGCTTCTCTGATGAGTTGTCAGATGTTTCTGTAGGAGAGAAAGGGAAAATGAATAGAAGGGGGAGAATAATGTCTGTAGAACCTATAAATATCTGAGAGATGCTACAGTGGAAAAGAAGGAATCAAAGAGAGTTCAGGGAAGAGCAGAAAGGAAACCCTTGTCTACTGTGTGTGTCCCCTTGAAAGCTCCACTTCATACAACAGCCCCTGCCAAGCTGTGAAACCCAGTTCACTCACAGTGATCTAGTGGGTCCACCAGTACCTGTGCAGGATTTAGACTTCTAGTTCCAGGACTCTGAGTATTATGAATGTGACTCACATTAAAACAGTGCAGCAAATAGCATTGTCTGCACTGAAAAGTGGAAGAAATCAGATTAATAGGACTGAAAGAGACAGATGAAGGAAAGACCCAAGGCAGAGGTCTCTGTCTTGCTTTTGCCAAGCAGATACGATGAGGAGGAAGCAGCAAGGCAATGACTATTGTAGGACTGGCCCACACCTTCAATCATCAGCCTTGGTCAAGAAGAGAGAGCCTGTCTAGAACAGCAATCCCTTCTCCTCAGCTATAAGCACAATGGTCTGTTGGGCCCTGGCCTAATCCAGTGCCCAAGGTCTGCTATGGCTCTACCTTATACTGAGTGCTCTTCAGGGAAATATGAATTTCAAGGCCAATAATTAGTCTAATGACGCTAAATAATTAGTTGAATAATCAAAAAAAAATACCTTGAAAGGCAGAAGGAAGATGTGTATTGCCATGAAGTAAGGAAAATAACTAATGAAAGGAAATTCATTTTACCACAGGCACTGAACTTCTCACATTCTAGTACACCAGGTATTATGCAGAGGGGTAAGAAGACAACCAGTTCTTGAAAGAGCTTATAACAAAGACAATACGCAAAAAACTGAAGAACACAGCAAAAACTCAAACACATTTAAATATTTTTGTTTCTCATTCCTGCATTTCCTCATTACCTTGGTCAGAGTACCCCTACTTAACCAAGGAATGTCAAGTTCAAGCACAAGTTCTGTAGTTTAGCTTAACAGTTACTCTGTTGCAGCATGCAATTAATTCCACTTATAAATTACTCATTCCTTATTAGGGCCTCTTTTGCAATTTTGCTTCTAACTCAAAACTTTAAGGATAATTCAGCAGTGTGCTTAACAGCCAAAAATATCATTATCCTTTGCAGGCAAAAGGTACATTTTTAGAGGAATATAAATTTAATTTTCATAGATGGTTACCTGCAGCTCTTGCTGGATTCAATGGGCACTACTATCTTTGGAAGGTCAGGCTTTCCATTCAAACAACTGGAATTCAGCCCCAAAACAGAGTAGTTTCCATGCACAGAAGAAAACTATTTTGGTAACATTTGGAGAAAACCTTGGGCTGCGCTTTTACCAGAAATGGATGACAAGTTTCAAAACCATTTTTAGGAGGACTTTGACATGAGGAAGGGAAATAAGCAATCAGTCAGACAACTCATTGCCACACATGAACCACTTCATGTATAAAAATAATAAAGGCAAAACCAGTTGCCAGTCTCCAAGTGGTATATTGGGTGATATCTGGTCTGGATAAGAGATGAATTTCAAATTCTGCCTCCTTCCAGATTTGACCACACTGATTAAAAACCACAAGGACTAGAAATTACTGATTATCAGCTCTGTGAGTGACAGAAGGAACAGTTGTTAGACCACATCCAGATATTTTCAGCACCATCTTGTCTTCTACATATAGTGTTGTTCCCTGTGTATTTTTATGGCTATTGTCAAGCATTATTAGAGGTAAGACAGGGGTTGCACATTTATTAGTGCAGATCCACCCTCAACATTCCAAAGGAAACAGCCCCACAATGACAGATTAGTGAGAATGTAAGGATAAAGGCGTTATTACTTTGTATAGATAGATCTCTCTTCAGAAAGGAATTCAGTTTATCACTTACACTGTTTTTGTTCAGGTTTAGCAGCAGATAGACAAAATTAGCTGGAGGATTACTTACTTTCAAGTAGATCAAGTGTTCCACTCCTCTCCTGGCAGAAAGAGAAAGGAAAGTACTTTCAGGTTTTCAAGACACAGATCGTGTATTTCTTGTGGTATGAAGTAATTTCTTTTAACATTAAGCTGTGCAATTCACCAATTCCCAGAACTGCATGTTAGAGTTTGCATTCTAAACAAAGCTAAGTACCTACCCTTCCAGGGCTCTTTTGTCTTCTAAATGCATCCTCCTTGGTTGTATTTCTTGTTATTGTGTTCTCACTGCTTCTGTATAAATGAACATATTAATCCTTAATTTTCTGCGTTTCTTGCTTCATTTGCCAAGGAAGCATTTTTCTTCTCTCCGAAACTGCAGATGCAGATTACTACTGTGCCAGCTTCTTCCTGTCTGGAGTGGTCTGGCAAAAGCAATTAGTTCAGGAAAGTTCATAAAACTGTATATTTTCTTTTCACTTCTACTGTACTTCACAGCTGTCTCACTGTGTTCTCATCACTTTTCTTTTGTGTGTACTTATGAAAGCCCCTCACAGCAGCTAAGGTCTGCAGGGTTGGAAAGCTAACCTTCCAAGACAAGGGGTAGAAATATGGGAAGCAATCTTTCTCCCAGAAAATGACAGTTCCTCCACAACTCTTTTACCCTTTGGGGTACCCCTGAGAAAATGCAAAACCTCAATTTTGACTTGTTGCAGCATTCACAATGGGAAAGAAAAAGCTGTCAGGATTTACTTGTCAGCAGCTTAGGCAGCTGTAGAACTTGAGTTCCATTTGACAACACTTCATCTATTTGTATGCAGTAGAACTAATGCAAGGGCATTAAAATCTGGCATGGAAGACTACATGGGCAGGACATGCTCCAGTCTGGAAGAAGACAGGTTTTGGTTGGGATAAGATGAAACGCAGACAACTAGAAAGAAGTACAAGTGTAATACTACTTGTGACTTCATATTTAAAAACATGGTACCTCCACAAAGACACAACTAGTCCATTTGTAGAATCCAGTTAGAGCTGCTGCATTTTTCCAAACTTCAGAATGCTGCTATAGAGCTATCATCCACAGAGATAAAGACCTAAAGTGCAGCAAGGAATTAATGGAATCATCTTTCTAAATCTTCAACGGCTGAAACTTGAAAATATCAGTGAAGAAAACTGAAATGTACACGAGTAAGCATGCACTTGCATAAAGCTATCCAAGATTCCCAAATAGGACTCCAAGTCTTTCCAAAGAAGTTGATCCCACTGCATCTGCTCTGGAAACTCTAATTCAGATGTCCCACTAGACAAGTTGGTTATGGAAAATATATACTGGTTATTCAGACACAATCTGGGGTTTGCCTCTGATACCTATCATCACTTACACAGGGCACTGCAAACCATCCTGAAACATCTCATCAGCAACTGGTAGACTGTCTGCTAAAGCTGTAGCAGCATTAATATCTGATGTCTTTGCAACAGTAAAGATTTTTTTTTTATAAAGCAGAAAAGTCTGAAAAAGACATTATTAGTCACACTATGAACCAAAGACTGTTAATCTCCTGTCTACACCTCAAGAAAGAAAAGAGGAGAAAAATCTAATTTAAACAAATGCTGCCAGTGATAAAAAATTCAGACTGATGCTACATTAAATTACTTGGGAGGCTGAGGTACCCAGCCATGGTCTTCAGTAAAACCAGAAAATTATAGGGTCTATCAATTAGAGAAGCGGTGCCCTGAGCCTATGTGCTGGCATGCTTACAGTTTTTTTAATGTCTGGCAGGATGTTTTACAAACTAAACTCAGCAAGATGACAATTCCACCAGAAGGTGCTTCAGATGGTTTTGCTAATAATTTTGATCAGCTCAAACAGAGAAAAACATCACTTTGTTTATTTGGCTTTTCCAGAACCTGTCAAATCTGAGCAGAATCATTAATTGTCCCCTTCTGCATCTCCCCCCACCATCTCTCCCACCTTCTTCCAGAAAAGATATATTTCAATTTATTCTTTTTTTTCTACGAGTATTCTGCACAATCAGCCTTTGTTCCCAAAACAAACCTTCGTCATTCTTTGCTAGAAGGAAGTGCCATTTCTTGAGAATATTCATTGGAGGTTGGTACTGCTACTGCTGCAAAGATGTAAGTGCTAACCACCATATATTGGCTTTTGTTTTAATAGGCTTTTAACCAACTTTGTTAATGGACTGAATGCAATTTAGATATGGAACTTGGCTAAAATGTAGCTTCAATTGGCTATTAAAATTTAAGAGCCAACTAAGATAGCTAATTACAAAAAAGCTCCAGTGATAATGCTAAGCAGAATTAGTAATAGCAAATGACAGTCTGTCTAGTCTTATTCCCAAAGGGAAAGAAACTCTTAACTGAGAAGTCAACCAGACAACGTGCAGAAAACCTAATTGCATTACTGGTATTATGGCATCCCAAATCTGGCAGCTCACTGGGACAAAACAGTGAGAAAGTCTGTCAAACTATTCAGGAAAGCAACTGACCCACTTCATAATGCTAACTGCAACAAATACTGGGAATTATATTATTATTTTATACTCCCTTGTTGGAAAATAATCCTGTAAAAATTATCAAATCAGCACCACCTAGAAAATACCTTATACCCATCCTGAATTCGATTCTCTCACCAAATATTTTAAATTAGGAGAAAAATATAAACAATCTGTCTGCAGAATGTTCAAGCACTAAAAGAAGCATTCTGTGCTTCATTATCAATATCCTCATTACACCATCAGCTGAAGTGCCGACTAGTTCTCCTGTGAAGATTTATCATGTATGGTGGCCACTTTGAAACATAGGTAGCGGAGTCTTTAACATTCCCTACTCAAGTGTCTCCCTGCTGTGCCTGTAAATGTCAGTCCAGTTTTTTCACGGCTGCGCGCACAGATTAGAAACAGCAGGAGAGCTTGGGAGTATGACTACAATACTAGTAAGGACACTTGTCTTCATGGCACTGCTCAAGTGATTCTTGGAATGCAGGACCCTGCTGTTTTCTAATATTTACACACAACTGGAGTCATCAAGAGCAGTAAATGCAGTCTAAAGGCAGCTTGCTTCTTTTGTGTTAGGGGCTTTACTTTCAAACAGGGATGTCAACAAAATCCTCCTACACGCTCCACCTCTCATAAAGTGGTGTATTTCCCCATCAGTGCTCTGCAAAACAGCAGAAACACATGTGTGGAAGCACACACTTCGTGTGATGCATAGGGCAGCACCATGGGCATTATCACAGCCTTCCCCTCAGCTCCTCCTAACTGTCCCACGCTTTAAACACTACTGCAGGTACAGCCAGTAACTTGCCTGTGAACATTGTAGTTTTGCAGTGTCTTATGAGCAGAGACAAGCCCTGAAACAACATTCACTTAAAATGGAAAGTGCCTTTTTTCTTCACAGAAAACTTGCCAGGACATCTTTTTTCCAGGCAGGGGCGGCTTATGAAATTTGCATCGCAAAACATTCTTTTCAAATATATGGAAATGACTGTGTTTGTTGCATTTGGCTTTGGTAGTGTCAAAATAAAACACACTCCTTGAAAACTTGGAAAGTAAAGAAAGGAAGTCTACTGGCAAATAAGTTACTAAAAAAATAAAATGTCAAACTCCTGAAATACAAAAGAAGACATTAACTTTGTATGTGACAAGCAAGAGAATATAATATGCCTTCCTGACAATAGGTATTCAGAATAGTGTAACATACTTTCTGAACAAAATGATTAAACGAAGTCATTAAAATGATAGTTAGATTCAACGACTTTTAAATATGAGACAGGCTTTAGCAATCCTACTTTTCCATCTGAAACAAAGGGAATGTTTAAAAGTTGTCCGCTACACTGTGCTAATACCACAGGAAAACGAGTTTGTGCAACAGTCAACAGAAATGAGAAAGCACCTTTTAAATATGATATTCCAGTTTTATTGCAAAAAAATCAGATTCCTCTGTTACAAAACATAATCTCATCATTCATTCAACATTTCATGCTTAAACATATTTATTATAATGAGTAGCTACTCAGACATTATGCAACCAAGCAAGCTAGCCATCCACACAAATACACTGCTCATTGGCTCATATGGATTCCTTTTGGTGTGCCAAACTTTGATAAAGCAGTCTCCCTGATAAGAATGACGTTCATGCCCTAATTATGTGTATTTTACAGTATCTAAATGAAAAGCAGTGGTATTTCACACTGAACTTTAACACTATTTTTTGACTCTGAAGACTCAAAGCTAAGCAAGGAAGTAGCTTTACAAAAGAATTTGGAAGATTACGTGCTCTTCAACCATTAAAAATGTAAACTATTATGTTATGAGAAGCAGGTGTGAGTCAGTATTTCATTAGAATTAGATGCTATACAAAGTTTTTCACCATTAAAAAGTCTTCTAGCCTTTTCACTAATATAAAAAGAAAGCTTGAGGGGGTTGTTGAGAATAGGCATAGGTTTCTCGTTGGTTCTTTTCTTTGCCCTGGGCCCTGTGTCTGAAATTCTGGTCTCTATCTTTCCAGAGAATCTCTGAGAAATTGGAAAAGTGATATGGACATAAATACTATGAAAAAAATAGCTAAAATTCATTACCGAAGAATTGTTTAAATGCAGAAAAAAGCAAAAAAAAAGTAGGAAAAAAAGCACTTTCTTTTAATTTGCCTTTAAGACATGAATTCATGTACATAAAGAATAAAAATGCATCCCCACTTCAAAAGTTGGCAAAATTTTGCATTAGTATTTAAGTATACATAAATTATGCAAATATTTTAATAAAACATTTATTCTTCAAAAACAGGTACAAACAGCGGTCCAGGATTCATCGTTTAAAGTGGAAAGAAAAAGATTCCAGTGCTACACAAAAAAACCAAAAACAAACCAGAAATGAGCCACAGAGAAACTTAATTTGTTGCTCCATCTATTATTTACTTCTGGACTCTCTTTCTGATTGTCGTGGTTTTCTTGGATTTTGGTGAGGTCATCTTCCGGGTTCTGGTAGCTACTGCACCTGCAATTCAAACAAAACAGAAAGACAGATTTTTTTATTAAATAAAATAATAAAAACGGATCACAAGAAAATACTTTTAAGCCTTTAAGGGAATGGATCAACTCCAATCATTCACTGAGCTTTGAGTGGAGGATGTGCAACACTATATGGACACAGAAGAATCTACGACTATTTCTGGTCACTGATCTTCTAAAAAACATGTATAGTTCAGCTTCTCCAAGAGTAGCATTACATGGAGTTGAGCCATTTCTTTAGCTCAACTTCACCAAAAGAATTATCAGATCCTCTTTAAAACCTAAAACCCTCCTTCCTTCCTTGCCATGTGCCAACTTCTAGTTCTATTATGCCTTCCAGTATTAAGCCATTTTTGGTGTTCTTTGGACCTTGTGCTGAGCTGATCCAACTCGTAACCTGGCATGGTGCTTTAACCCCAGACAGCAACTACCTACCATGCAGAGTTCATTCAATCACTCTCCTTCACCTCCCTCCCAGTGGGATAGGGAGGAAAACTGGAAGAAGGAAAAAACCCACGGACTGAAATAGGAACAGTTTAATAATTCAAATAAATTAAAATAATAATAGTAAAAATAGAGAACCATTACCACACACAGAAATGAAAAAAAAACAACAAAAATCAACCCATAAATGATACACAACACAGCTGCTCACCACCTACTGACCGATGCCCAACTCATACCCCAGCAACTCAGACCTCCCAGCCAATTCCCTCAGTTTATATACTGGGCATATGGAATATCCTTTTAGCCAGTTCAGATCTGCTGTCCTGACTGCATTCCCTCCCAGCTTCTTCCGTAGTTCCTCACTGGCAGAGCACAGGAAACTGGAAAGTCCTTGGCTTAGGGTAAACAATGCTCAGACACTACTGAAACATCAGTGGGTTATCAACATTATTCTCATACTGAATCCAAAACACACTCTGTACCAGCTACTAGGAAGATAATTAACTCTATCTCAGTTGTAACCAGGACACTTAGCAAAGAAATTTTTTTTGGTCTGGTATTTTCATAGTTTAGTGAGGTGTGGCATCTTTGAGCATTCTGAGTTGAGCTTATACAAGGGGAGATGGAAGGCAGGTGAAAAAAAGGAAGATTTTTGTTTGGCAATGTCAAGCTCTTAAATCAGCTCAGCTATCAGTGCAACTTTATCTACAGATTCAAGCTATTACTTGACAATACTTTATTAACAAAGGTAATAATGACATCTAGGTAAGATTCCTAGTAAACCTGGCAGGCAGATTGTTCAAAGACACCATACCTAAAGGCAATCACAAAAACCTGCCTGCACTTTGATTCTTTCCTGCCCACTAGCAGGAAAAAGGAAGAAAACAAAACAGCACAGCTCATTTCTGTGAATTACATTCAACTCCAGTCACTTTGACAAAAAATATTACACATAATAAAAATTCCTATCTTTTTACAAATACAGTAACAATGAAATGTTTTTCATCTCCTAGTCATGTTTTTGGGGGGTTTTTTAAACACTTTTTTAATCCTAAATTTCTGCTTGAAGACAGCATGCCTAACTACTTCAGTTCTTGCTTGTAAAACTATATGTAATTCCATAGTTCCTGTTAAATGTACAGGCAAGAGAAAGGTAAAACTGAGTTTCACAGAAGTCCTTAAGATGGAAGCTCTTTGCTTAAGACAACAGCCTTTGAGCAATATGACTCAGTGATCATTCAAACTCAATGAGTAAACTTGGGGAAAGGAAGGAGGCACAGAACAATGGAAACCAAACCAACCTCTACAAAAGAAATCCAGCAGTAATGTGTATAGTTTTGTGCTCTATCCCTCAAGAAAGCTCTGAGAAAAACGGAAAATAAAATGTTTTCCAAACTTTTAACAACAACAAAAAAAAGAATTTAACTAGTTTATATGAAGTAGAAAAAAAATAGAAAATAGATGCAAGGTGCAAAAGATTGCTGCATAAAATGAGAGCTATGTTCATGTCCGCAGTAGCAAGGACAACTAAGCTTAAGGGAAATTCACATTAGGCATCACAAATATCTAAAGAAAATACTCTGCCTTATCAAATCCTCTGTAGTAGTACAGACAGTTAAGTATTACAAGTGGTGTTGACAAGAGATGTTTCAGAATTTTAATCATAGCGGTTTTAAGTAAAATATTGGTATGTATCAAGATTAACACCAATATAAATTTATTAGACTGGTATATAGATGCCCCATCTCATCTTGTCTTCTAATGCCACATGCACCACTTTAGAAACACACACATAGGTCTTAAGACTAAGAAACAAAACTGTGCTTGAGTCAAAAAATCAAAGTTTCTATAAAATGAAAGGTTCCTCTGGTAAAACTAGAGTCCCAAATTTCCCACTTACTTGCCTTCTTTAATGGAAAGGAGAACAGTGAGAGATTCGGAATGTGAAAACACGGCTACCAGATGCAATAGGTATGATTTAGGTGTTAATAGTGACTTTTAAGTTAAATTATAGGTCAGAATATATGAAAACAGAACCACATACAGATTTCAGACTCTAGGCAAACAGCAGCTAAGTGAAAAAACAGGCATGCTGGAGATTAGCACTGCATCATTTGCATATAGTGAATTTACACCTGAGAAAGTGTGAGTACATACCAGTCTCTAGCTAATAGCTGGAGAGTTCCAGCAATTGTAGTCTGTACAAGCTCTTAAACTAAGACTTGTAGTAATCATCATTAAACAACACAGTTAACATCTCTGGCCCTCAAAAATGCACATGAGGTCAAGTACGTTGCTTAGACACTACAAGGTGTCCTTTCTCAAAAAAAAACCCCAAACCTAACATCTGTGCAAACTTATGCATAATCTTACACACACATTCTGCTATATGTATAATCCTTTAAGAAACAAAGATCTGTAAATCTGGAGTGGTGGGAGATGTGGTGGAGAGTTCTCAAGTGGTGTCTGGAAGATGTTCTCAGACTAGTCTCCACACATTTCTGTATAGACACAGTGTGACACAGCAGGACAGTCTTATAACAGGACTGACATTTCCTTTATACTGGCAACTTCATGCCAAATATAATGAATTGCCACAGTTAACCTCAAAAGAGATGAAGTAGGAATCAGAGGGCCACTGACCTAACACAGCTGACCAAAGCAAATAAATTTAGGACTGCCATTATTCAAAATTCTTCCAATGACCATAATAACCCTTTTCTCTTGCAAAACATGCTTCAGTTATATTTCAGTTGTCTTTGTTCATATCAAATAACCAAGTCATTATTGCTAGATGGCTCTCTAGGAGATCTCTTTCCTTCAACTGCCCCTTAGAAGGCTTCTACAATCATCAAACTGAAAAAGGAAACAAGAGAATGGAGCCCATACAATTGCTATTTAGATATGGAAGGAATATGAAAAAAAAAACTATTTCCAGTATTGGAAGCTGAAAGACTACACTCAGCAAGCAGCTGCACACATCAAATGGGAACTTCAGCCAGGCTGCAGCATTTCAAGAGAGTTAAGCATCCCTGTTCTCTATCAGTTTGGGCAGTTTGAACATGGTGCCAAAGAAGAGCTACTTTTCTTTTAAGAAGATGAAATAAGGAAGAGTATTTAGCTTTCTGACAAGCTCTTTCCCAACTCAGCCTGGGAACTACATAACTGAAAATAATTTGCACTGTAACACTTCTCAAACAAGAATTCTTCAGGACTCTGAAGGCTGTTAAGAAATTGCAAGGAGAGCAAATAGTTTTGGTTAGCTGGCATGTTCTCTTTTCTCAGCAGTTCTTTTTCTACAAAAAAAATCAGAAATATGACTCAGAAAAAAAGAACAGAGAGACTGGAAGAAGGCAAACATGGATTTAAATTCCAAGAAATACATGATTGTGGGGTGGGGATGAGAGAGAAAAGTCTGTAAATTTATAGGATGGGGCTTGGCTTTAGGTGCTCTGTTCTTCCAAGACATCTCTTTTCTGCAATAAATGAAGCAAATACATTTCATATTCTCATATCGAAAAACATCAGAACACAAGAAGGTACTATCTGATTACTTTATGCCTGTGTATTTCTTACATATAACATCAAATCTATGAGCGTTCTTTCAAAAATTTGAATGTAAAATTATTCCAGGCAAAACTGAAACTGGTTTACTTCTATTTGAAAAAATTGCTTTACTGAAGACATTCCAAAACACAGTTGTACACACACATATAAATCAGTAGTCCCATGCAGAACATGTCCAAAACTAGTCCTCCTCTTCACCACAGAGCAATTTACAAGAGGAAAAAAGTTTAATTCAAATATATTAATTGCAGTCTTAAAAAAGGTTAGTTCCCTGTAAAATTCTGAGTCGCTGCAGTACAATTTTTCTTTCTGTAGAAAAATTTCACTTGCAAATTACATATCTGAGTTTGAATTGCAATACCTGTTCAGCAAACTGCAATACATCTTCAGGTCAGAGAAAAACAACAAAAAGCAGGTATCACTTTTGCTCTTAAATTACACAGTTCTATATGTAAAGTTATTATACAAAACCTTACCCAGAGAAAATTTTCCTCAGAAGGTGTTTTGCTTTAGTTTAAAACTTTTTATTAGCAGCAAACACAAAAAAGTCCCATGAAACGTAACAAAAAAATTCTATTATTTACATTTTAAATGTGTTTATGTGCTAGAAATGGTCTGAAGATATCGAACGAAAATAAAGATTACATTATAAAAGTAGACTAAGTATAAAACTGTGTTCCAAGCAGACATAGGAGTACACAGGAACGCTCCCATATTTCACATCTTGGACACTGATTCTGTCTCTTTATTAAGGTAGATGGAACATTTTCAAGGTGCTTTTCACTGAATTTTTCACTTGCACATTGTCAAAAAAAATGTTATTCACGAATAACCACAAAGATAAGTTAAATGTAAACCAAACATATTATAAACTTCCTAACCATAACATTTAAGAATCTTTATACTTAAAACCACCTCCTTTTCAAATTTAAATATCTTTTAAAGATCCTCAAATACTCTTGGGGCAGGCCATAAAAAGACAGATCACTTATATTGTTTGAATATACTTAATGAAAAATAGAGAAGTGAGTTTATCAATATTTCAGGCAACTGAGAGCAGTATTTCTCTGCTTTAAAACCCCAACCTTCCTATTAATCTCTAGATACAACAACACAGCACGTGCTTTTACCTTCTAAAACCAGATCACATAACCCTTACACTAGAACATTTAACTTGCAACACTCCTGACATGGATAAGGGAAGGTAAGAATGGCACAGAAAGGGTCAGATCCTTTGGTGACTAGACACAGAGATGGATACACAGTTTTAAGACTAATACCTACTAACTCCTGGTTGTAAATCCTTCACAAGGAAGAACAGATGAATAAGACAATTAGAACTATTGTGCAGTACAGGTTTTGCAGAGAAAATGGTTTTTTTTAGAGTATAAGATTATGAGGTAAAAAAAAACCATCTATGGGTACTGGTATGGAGTAGAAAGATAAGTATCAAGGAGCACCATAAATGTGCTCAAAAACCAATGTGATGTGCTTTCTCCTAAAGCCTGATAACAAGGTAAAAAATTCTCTAAACATAAAAATGGGCCAAGGTGGAGATTTAATCCAACATTAAGCAATAAATCTTGCTTGAATAATGAAAAAAAGATTTAAGACAATAACCCAGATACTGATTTATGCAAAGCCATGCAATGTAAATAAACATAAAGCTAAGTACCTATTAATTGAGAAATACTATTAAACCTGCATTTTGGAATGTCTTCTAACCAATCCATCAGTATGACAGTTTTCATATTGGAGCAGTTCACATAGTTTTTTAACACTGCAAGAGTAACCAAAGACCCTGGTTAAGGCTTAACATGGTAGATACTATCCAGCAATACAGACATGTAGAATTCCTACCCCTAGTAGTACTGATTACTTCAAAAGTACATTAAAAATACAGTACTTCTGTTGTCATATCTCTTTAGTATTTCTCTTTATACTGTTTTGATCAATAAACTCCAAAATAGTCTTAAAAATTCACAACAGAAAATGAAAAAGGCTATTCTAAAAATAATTCTATATTGCCATCATCCAGTCTTGATTAACTCTGAATGTTAAAAAAACCCCCAAACCTATTGGGGTAGATGTTTTATTTCTATTTAATCCTAGGTTCTGGCTTTGAACATGGGATTATTCACAATTCTCACAAAACTCTTGGTTTTTTCAGCATTTACGTGATTTTCACTGAAGGTGCCTAGACTATCTGCCAATTCCAGCAAACTAATTAAAAATAACCATATTAGTCCTATTAGTCTTGATAACATGCTAATATGAATAAAAAACAATTTAAGAATTCCACCGACTTTCTTGTAACTTATTTTGGAAGTATAACACAACTTGTTTCTCAAGAGCTTTCTGAAATTGTGTTTCTTTTAAAGAAGAGTCACTTGACAGCTCTAGAAACACTGATGGCTGCCATGACTGGAAGAGAAGGCCTTCAATGACCTCATCAAACGAAGCCACTCTTACTCTGACAGCAACCAGGGCGAGCTGAGGGCAGAAGAATTTCCAGATGACCATCCTTTCTCAAAGCCCTTCTTTCTTCCTCCTCCACCAAGTCTGTGGGCTCTCCAGTCCCAGCAGCAGCAGATATATTTACTGGCAGACTCTCTGTAGCCACTGAGCAGCCTGGTGCACTCCAAGTGCCGCACACCTGATCAGGGGACAACTAATCTTTTGGACTGGATTAGACAAACTGCATAGTCAGATGTGCTTAATGCTGATGAGATGAACAGCAACGGGCTGCACGGCTGTCCTTGCCACTGCTTTATGTTCAAGTAATCAGGAGATGATGTTTGAATATCTGAAGAGTAATTGCTGTCCCACTATCCTTATCCCCCTTAGAAACCAATAAAATAGAATTTCAAGAACTTTTAAAATGTTCCTGTATGACTGAACTTTAAATTCTACAACTAAGAAGTATCAAGAAAATATACATTTTAGTAACTTCAGGACTAATCATATAATGGAGGAACAAGAACATGGTAACATAAAATTAGTAAGTTTTAAGTACTTCTATAATAAGGAGCTATTTTCAAATTATCAAAAGCATCAAAATCAGAAGATTATGAAACAGTTGCCCTTTCCTTTAAGACAAGTTTATGAATCATGTAATAGATGGTAAAGTTTTAATTCCAGATTTGGAGAGAACGAAATGAGTAAATACATGCATCACATTTCACCTGAAATCATTTGATAAACTCTCCCAACCTGGTATTCATGAAGGTGAGTAGTATAAACAGGTGAAATCAGAACCATTCTACCTGTAACTCCATTAAATCAGCAAGAGGAGCCTTTTTTAATTTAATTTTATGCTGAAAATATATACAGCCTCCCAAATACCTTTACTTAGTCTGGAAAATCTCAGCATTTACAAAAAGCTAATGCTACCACTCAGATTGTGATTTCTCAAGTTCTGTTTCATCTCTGAGAATTTCAATCTACAATCTCAGGGAAAAAAGTAGCATAATATATTATAGAGAATGAAAGTAAGTTCTGCACAAGTATATTAAAACAAAACCAGAAAAGAGGCAGCTGTATTAATATTTTGTTTAAAAGTCTTAAATAATATCTAAAGTGCTAAAACTATAAATGTCAGCATCATATAAAATAATTGTATTGCTTTGAAAAAAAATATAATCTAAATAACACTTTTTCAGCCAGTGACAGACTAAGGAATTCACAATAGATTGAAGTCAACAATTCAAAAGGCATTCAATTAAGAGAAATAGTCACTGGTTTTAATGTTTAGAATTCTGTAATATGAACAGCTGAAAACAAACAAACCACTGTCATCTCCTGGAATAATACAAGCTTTATTCCTTATACTTAGTACCATACAATTTGAGCAAATATACTGAGGTAAATCCATAACTTACCCATGTTACTACTGTGTTTGAAAGGCTACAGGTTCCCATCCTGCAATACTTCAAACCCTTTTTAAGCAAGCAGATTTGTTTTGGGGTAGATTTCAGTGTTACTGCTGTATTATTTTTAGACTACTTGACCACAGACAATATCTGGCATTTTACTTCAAAGTAGGAATCAAAAACTCTTTAGGAAAAATACCTTTGCAATTACTTGAATTCAGTTCACATTTACATGAAGGAATTAGAAAATTAGATCCAGAAATCAGTTTGACTGGACATTCACCACCAGCTACCCTCTACGCATCTACTGAAGAATTCTGATCTTGGATTTTCAATCCTACTTTATCTGCCCATGAATTTTTCCAGACAACACTAAAACTGTGCCAAATTATGCTGAAATAGTAGCTTCAGCATTTTCTATCCTTATAGCTGATCCTTTCCTCAACTTTAAACATGCTTGCTTTTGGAAGCTGCTGCTACTAGCCCTTGGCTTTAACATGCTGTGAACAGGAATCCTGAGGAGTCAGCATTTTCTAACAGTGAACTGGATAAGATGGAAGGACAAAAATGAGAATGAAGCAGAGAATGAACAATGGCAAAAGAAGATGGTTCAGTCACCAATTTTTATCTCTTAGCAATTCTACCAGCTTTAGGCAGAATGTAACTGGAGCACAATCCTTTCTTACACAGAAAGTTTAAATACCTCAATGTTATTTGAGTTAATCTAAAAAGAAATTATGAAAGATCAAAAGCACTTGAACTGCTGAAGGTAAATGGTTCTACTGGGTATTTTGTGGCCATTGGCTGGGTTTTGGTGAGCTGACATTGGCTACAGAGGTAGCCTCTCACTGGGAAGAGGCCAGCTGCTGTTCTGTGTTCAGCACTGCCCTTTCCAGCTGGCCCCAAAACCAACCCACTGTAGGCCAAAGCTAAGCCAGATTTGTTTGTGGTACCTGTATGAAAACATTTAAGAAAGGAAAAAAACACTGGACACGCAGACAGGGAGTAGCTGTGCAGAAAGGAGAGTAAGAAACAGCTGATGGAAAGCCAAAGTCAGAGGAGGAGGTGGTACTTCACTGCATCAGAGCAGATATTGCCTGTAGCACATGAAGGACCAAGGATGGAGCAGATATCCCCTGCAACTCACAGGACAGCTCACACTGGAGAAAAGGAATACTTCCAGAAGAAACTGGGCCACTTATTTCATTTTCCCCTGAAGGACTACAGCAGAAAAGAGAGAGCTTACACTGGAGCAGGGGGAAAATGTAAGAAGAGAGAAAACGCCATTTACCAATTACAGCACTTCCCCTCCTTGCCCCCAACATGGAACAGGGAGTGGTAGAGGCGTTTAGAGTGAGGTAGTTGAGCTTGGGGTAAAGAAAAGGTGGTGTTTCAATGTTTGGCTTTGTCACTACCCAAATTTATATTAATTTGCAATATATTACATTTCTTTTCCCCAAGCTGAGTCTGTTGTGCCCACAAAGTAAACAGTAATAAATTTCCCTATCTTTGTTCAACTCATGAGTTTTCTCATCCTATTTTCTCCTTTCTGTCCCACGGAGGAGGGGCGTGAGTGGCTGTGTGGGAATCTGGCCCTTAGCCAAGGTATCCTGCCACATCTGTACATGTGACTGTCAGAACCATCTTTTGACTTACTAGAAGTAGCAGCTTTCTTTTTTTCTGGACATCCTGTATCTTCCATTTCTGCCTCGGTGCTCTCACTGGCTGCAGCTGCTGCCTTTCTTCTTTTCTGAAGAAAAAAAAGCATAAAAACATAAAAAAGCATAAAAAAAAGCAATTGAACTCAAGAGCAGGAAAGACCATACAAAGTAGAAAATATGCTTATCCTCACAAGATATTCCCCAATTTTAAACCTTATTTCTCCACATAATATAAAATGTCTCCAGTCATAGAGAAAATTTATTTGTATATTAACACAAGAATATTAGTACTAAGCAATATACATTTAAAAGTACAGTTACCCTATCTGCAGATCACCTTAGGAGTTGAAATTTTAATGTATGAAAACTTGAGGTTTTATGATCAAAATTTATTTTTTTTAATTTACATTGAATAACTGTTACAAAGGAGTAAACTGATGTTGCTGAAAAAACACATGAAAATATTTTACTTTACTGCCACTTTAACTAATTTTTTTGAGTTAACAAAAAAGAGTCGTTAACTGCTGATTTCTTGGGTGGGGGCAGGTTGTCTCTTTTGTTTTTTGGGGACTACACACGGCTGAGGGGAAGGGGGGTTGGGAGGCGGGGGGGAGTCAGTTGCCTTCCGGCCGGGACGGCTGCTGGCTGGGGGTTTTCGGCTGCCTGCCCGGACTCCTGCCCGGGACGGTGCCTCACTCCTCCTCGCTTCTGCCTGCCACTGGCCTGCTCGTGGGGGACGGCTCCTCGCTTCTGTCTGCTGGCCTGCCTGCTTCCCTGCCGGGGCTGCTCCTCGCTGTTAGTTTCTACTTGCTGCTGGACTGCGCCTCGCCGCTGGCTTCTGCTTGCCTGCCCGGACTGCGCCTCACTGCTGACTGCAGGCTGCCCCGGACTGTAACACTGATACTGCCATAAGTATAACCTTTTTGTTTGGGTGGTTGTTTGGTTGGTTGTTTTTTTTTCCCTTGTTGGGGAAGCGGTTTGCTCTGGTCTGTTTACATAAATATATATATATATATACATAGCAGTTAAGAACAGTTATCCTTCTTGTATTAAAGTTCCTCTTCTAAATTTGATAAAGAGTGGCGTGATTATTGTGGAGGAGGCCCCCTCCCCAGCTTGTGGGTAAACATTTTTTTGGTTTTTTCTCCTCAAACCAAGACAACTGAAAAATCTGAAAAAACACATGAAAATATTTTACTTTAAGTTCATATTAACTAATTTTTTTAAAAAGCAATTACGCCTCATTAAATTCAAGTTTATCTGAATCTAGCTTCTTAAGGCTTTCTTTGCATAGCTTAAAAGTACCTAATACCCACTGACAGTACATTTTTTTCCCGAAAAGCAACTGCACATTCTGTTCCAAAGAGAGGTACTTGGGAAATCTGAACTCTACTCAGGGTACATTATCTTAAAAACCTTGAAATGGATAGAACTCTTATTATCTGTATATTACAATTAATCTTAGCATTGCAAAGTATTCTTAAAGTGGTTATGGAAAATGATTGTTTTAAAGCCATGATTCTTGCAAAAAAATGAGTTGACCTGCATCAGACACAGATGAAAAGTGATGAACATGGAAGAGTTTACCTTGTCCTTTTTAAATTTTTTTTTAATTGTGTGAGACCAGAGCTTTACTAATACAGCTTTAAAAGTGGCTACAACTTCACACAGCTCACGATAGAAGGGGAGAGTGCATTACATCTTTCCTTTCCAAAGTGTTGCTTCATGATTACCATCTAAACCCTGCTGGGCTGAACAGATTGGTTCGATAATTACATACAATAACTGCAGTGGGCAGGTAACCCTCAGCTGGCACAGGGCAGCTCCCCTGTGAGAACTTCCATATGCAAACTGCACTGATGGAGTGCATTAGGTACATCTTTCCTGCCGGTGCACAGGCCTGATTACCGCCAGCCAAGACTCCAAGGTTAGCATGTCAGCAGATTTGTGATGCATTAGGCAGGAATAAACACAGACACTTTTGTTCATTCTGACCAAAATTAAGGAGGACTATTTCAGTACTGCACTGCTTTTATACGAGAGATAATGCATTCCTCCCAATTGTACTAGGAAACATTTTAAACGCTCATCAGAAAAACAGATATTCAATACATGCTACACAAAAGCAAAATACATTTATCTTGTTTCCAAGCTTATTTAATAAAAAGTGGTTTCTTAATCTTGATGCCGGTGAATTACATAGCAGTGGAAATCCGGCAGCATTTATCTGACAAAAAGCAGCACTGCATATGTGAACCATTAGAAGCAACCAAAAATCACAAAGACCCATATTTTTCTGGGTTACTTTACTCCCAATGGCAACTCTCCATCACTGAACACTAAGACATGGCCCTTTCACTAAATAATTTAGTCAGGAGTTCGAAATACTTCGTCCAACTCCCAGTACTGCTAGCTTCATGTTTTGCTGCAACTCTTATAGAATACCAAACGTAAACCAACATGTGTTTACTGTACAGAAAAAAAAAAGAAAAAAACCTCGAGCAGAACTGTAGACTGTTTTGTTTACTTACACATCTGGGAAAACTTAAGTCATGATATTGAAAATAAAATGCTAACTTTTAATATAGCAGACATCTGTGGGTTTTACCCAGATAACAATATTGAGATTCCAGAACAACCATCCTTATATGCAACATATAATGCCCATC
Organism: Sakesphorus luctuosus; assembly: GCA_013396695.1. NCBI lineage: Eukaryota > Metazoa > Chordata > Aves > Passeriformes > Thamnophilidae > Sakesphorus > Sakesphorus luctuosus. Next base: position 232,629 of record VWZD01000004.1, on the reverse strand, counting down.
ATGGCTCAATTAGCTATACAAGCTAAGAGAATCCTACATTCTAAGAATGTATTTACGCAGAAGCCAGAAATATTGTCTTCTAGCTGTGAA